>JAJKFI010000014.1:9647573-9675754 GCA_029204185.1 Lerista edwardsae
AATAATAATAATAATAATAATAATAATAATAATAATAATAATAATAATAAAGTTAAATGGCTCCCTGTCCCAAAAGGGCTCACAATATAAAAAATGCAAAACACTACCAACAACAGCCACTAGAAAAGACACTACACAGGGCTGAAGAGGGACAATTTCTCTTCCCCTGCTAAATATAAGAGGAACACCACTTGAAAAAATGCCTCTTGTCCAGTTAGCAGGGGTTAATTGCTAATTTAAACTTATTAACTGCTAACTTAAACTGCTAACAAAAAAACTCAGTGTTTTGCCGCCTCTAGGAATGCCACTGCAAGCAATCCTTTCATCTACTGCACTTCTCTGAGGTTATCCATCCAAATATTCCAAGTCCATATGATTTGTTTTGTTTAGATTTTTGAGGCTGTCCTACCTACTTTTTTAAAAAACCTGGCAACAAATCTGCTGTTCCTTTAGTCTTTCAGTATCTGTCCTACATTAAAGAAATTGGTCGTCTTTACAAAATTATTTTTTTTTTCTGTAGGGTGACCTTTTTAGAAATTTGACACAGTTGCACACATGATTGTCACTCAGGCTTGCCCTTTCCCCCATCCCACATTTAAATGTGCAGTTTGACCTAGTGGTCTCCAATATGCATAATTCAGAACTGAACATAATTCAGAACAGAATTCATAACTAATTTAAATGCATCAATTTTAATTATTTCCTACAGTACAGTTGGTGAAGCATTTTGTCCTGATTTGAAACCTTTATGTGCTACATCTCTTTAGGGGAAGGAAGCAGAATGTTTAACACGAATGAACCAAAAGAGGCCCAGAGAAATTTTACAGTGACTAGCAACAGTAGGAGGGCTAGAAAATATGGACAGAAATAGCATTATATTGTTAACAGCCAGATGATAGTGACAGTTCTAAACTGAGAGGAAGCTCTCACCTAGGATTCAGTGGGGTTCTTTTTGTTCCTAAACTCCAATTAAAAAGTTGAAATCTGGCACAATTCAGACACAAAAGAAATAGTTTCAGCATGAAGCTCATATATGGCTTTCAGCATGATCGGCTTACTATCACTTCTGCTCCACAGATCATGAAAATGGAAACGTTGTGAGATCTCTGATCTTCAAACAGTGTGTGCTACCCGTTGGATTTGTAGATTCTGGCCCCAGGAAAGGAGAAGCACTGTTCTGTGTCACTGCAAAGGGTTCCTCTTTTGTGCCTAATGTATAATGCAGCTGCTCATCCTGGAGGACACCATTTTAATAGCATTATGTGCACTACTTAATCCAGTGGTGGTGAAGAGCTACAACAGTCTGGCCATGAAGGGGTCTGCATATTCTGCCTTTGCCGTTTGGAGCCCTGACACTTTACAAATTTCGTCTCTGTTACGTTTATGGAGCTCTCTCAATGCCACAGGTAACAGAGACCCTGATGCAGGGAAGCAGTGTGAAGGTCTGCTTGTGCTCTGTATAAAAACACCCCAAGAAGGAACAGGGCATGGCAGCAGTCATTGAAAAGCATCAGGCTATCTTCAACACTTCTTTGTCTTTTCTGTTCAGAATTCAGTTAGGAGGACTGGAATTTTCCAGCATCCTCTACTCCCATATTTTCAATATGGCTGCTCTAGGTGCTTCGCGACCCACCTGAAATTGGCTTGTGACTCACTGGTGGGTCCCAACCCACAGTTTGGGAACCACTGCACTAGGTCATTAGGTCCAATGGCATTCCTACAGGGGACACAAAATGCTGTGTTGCAGGAGCCTGAACTCCTGTATAATGTGACCTTTCCCCCTCACGTCCAGAGCCATTCGCGTCGCAGAGAGCAAAGCCTCCGAGTCAGCTCTCCACACCGCAAATGGCTCTGGAGGTGAGGGTGAGGGGCCGGTTACACAGGAGCTCAGGCTTCTGCAAAATTTAGCGTTCCCCCCCCCAGTAGGAACACCACTGGATTTGAGGCTGGGTTGCCTGCTGTTCTTTACTTTCAACACTAACCATTGCAAATGTTACCCAAAATAATGAATTATTTTTCCTCAGTGGTAAGAGAAATTCACTCTGCCTTGCTCAAAGGCTCTTTCATCAATTCATACGTGAAGTGATCCAATGGTTTTATGCAATGAAAACATGTGCCATGACAATGCCATGACACAAATTAAGCCTTGGCGCATTTAGGTTGGAATGCTTGAAAATAAGTATGCCTATGACTGTGGCCTTATTCAAGGTGGGCAAGAAATGGTGCCCGTGGTAGTGAAAGGGTGTGCAAGTGGACTCATTTATTGCATTTGTGTGTTGCCTATTGTTCATTTATGGTAGTGACTCTGCCACTGTAATCAAAGTCTCAAGTCAACATTTCTGGCTACAGAATTTCTGGCAGGAGCGTATCCCAGGTGCAGTGTGCTTCTGCAAGTAAATGAGAAAATGCAGGATTTTGTTCCAAGGCTTTTCAAAATAATTAAAGTGCAAACACAAATTGCAGCCCATGTTTTGTAATCTGTGATAACAGCACACAGTGCTTCACCTCCTTTTAACAATAGCAAAGGGCACTGGAAGCCAGACAGGCAAAAGTAGGGATTAGATGCACAAATAATTGCAACTTTCTACTCCCAGCACCAAAATAATTTGTGGCTATGGGAAGTGCCCAGAGCACAGAGTAGGTTCAGTTTCAGCTTCTTCTTCAGTTTCTTCTACTAGTGAATAAGGGTGCAATCCTAACCAACGTTCCAGCGCTGACATAGATATGCCAATGGGGCCTGCATTCTGCAATGGAGTGGTAGTCATGAAGTCCTCCTCAAGGTAAGGGAATGTTTGTTCTCTTACTTTGGAGCTGCATTGCCTTTACCCCAGTGCTGGAAAGTTGGTTAGGATTGGGCCCTAAGTATACAGAAACAGGATCCAAGACATACAATCGACAAAAAAGAAAAGAAAAACGGGGGAATAATAATAGAATAGAATAGAATAGAATAGAATAGAATAGAAGTTAGAAAATTGTAAGTAAGCAATCTATACCTAAATCCTTAAGCAAGGCTTAATGATGTATAACAGGCTGCAAGAAGTTCCCTTCTTGCTATTTTTATAATTGAAGACTTGGACAAAAAGAACAGGCAAGACAGAATGTAAAATGTATCTTAAAAATGTATCTTAACAACTGTACTGTGACTTGATAAAAAATTATTAATCTACAATGGTGTGATTTTTCCTTCCTTGTACCTGTGTTTTATCGTTTGACAATGAAAAATAGCCTGATGTTTAGCTACTTTTCCACCTTTGTTTGAAAGTTCTAAAGGTCATAAGAACATAAGAACATAAGAGCCCTGCTGGATCAGGCCAAAGGCCCATCTAGTCCAGCTTCCTGTATCCCACAGCGGCCCACCAGGTGCCCCAGGGAGGCATGAGACAACAAGATGCTTGGATCTTGTTGCCACTCCCTTGCACTGGTACTCTGAAGTAGCCCACCACTAATGTAAGGAGGTTGCACAATCCATCATTGCCTATAGCCCATGATGGACCTTTCCTCCAGAAATCCGTCCAAACTCCTCTTAAAGGCATCCAGATCTAATGCCATCACCACCACCTGTGGCAAAGAGTTCCACAGATTAACTACCCGCTGGGTAAAAAAGTACTTCCTTTTATCTGTTTTAACTCTCCCAACCCTCAGTTTTAGCGGATGCCCCCTGGTTCTAGTGTTTTGAGAGAGGGAAAAGAACATCCCTTTATCGACTGTATCCCTTCCATGCATAATTTTGTATGCCTCAATCCATATTTGTGGCTGTCCTTTGCCATATAATTAGCATTTTTCAGTCATGCTTTTCAATGAATTCTGTTTAAGAGCCATAGCTTTGAGGCAAATAATGAAACAAAAGTCTTGTTGCAGGTAGATTAGATTTACTGAGCATGTTTTCTAAATCTTCAATCTAAACTTCAATCTTTTCTAAATTTATACCCAACTTCAACTCCAGATTGGGGCTCATTTATTATTCTTTCTTTACCATATATGTCCATGTTTTCCCCTCTATCTATATCAGTGGTTCACAACACGGAGGTTGGGACCCCCAAGGGGCTTGGTTGCGAACGAATTTTTTTTTGGGGGGGGAGATCACAAAGAACTTGGGGCAATCCTCTTAAAAAGCTAGGCATTAACATCTTGGAAGCTTCTTTGTGGCTAGGGAAAAAGCTTCCCCATTAAACTGAAACTGCTGCTTCCTCAATGCTTGTGGCTGAGAGGGAAATTAGCATTGCTATGGGCTTGTTTTGATCTGTGCATATGCAGAAGCATATTAAGAGAGCAATCCTACCTTATGCCAGCTTAGTAAGGCTGACATAGCAGGGCCATATCCAAAGGCCCATTCGGAGGCAGCAGCAGCAATGTGCAGGACAAGGGGAGGTTTTCCCCTTACACCCGCATAAGCCCCAGTCACTCCTATGGGTGTGCTTGGATCTGCGCCGGCAAAATAGCAGGCACAGAGGAATGTGCACGGGAACGGCCCAAATCAGAGCCGCCATGGCTGGGAACCGGCGTTAGGCTATGGCACTATGGCTGTCCTGTGTCACAACTGCTTCATAACTGCCATCTCCGCCCGCTGCGCCGCCCAGTTATGCCCCCGGAACACCTCTGGAATGCCCTCATGGAGGCCCTGTGCCGACCAAGTGACACTGGCACTTGCCTGGCGCACAGCCGGGGCTGTCGATGGTCGTGCCAGCACCCAAATGCTGGCACTGCCGCTTGCGCCAGCCGAACACCATAATGCCGACACAGATGCACTTTATGGCATGTTTACGAGAGTGCAGCGCCGGCGCTAAGGGGGGCATAGGATTGCACTGCCCGGGTGCTGTGAGGCAAAATAGGGGCAGTGGGCACTGGTTGCGGGGAAGAGCGCAGCGGGCAGGAAAAAGCAGGGTGCTTTTCAACTGGCTGCCCACCCTTCCACGCATCCCTAAAGGAGCCTGCACACTCCCTTTGCTCCCCGAGCCAGGAAGCGAAAGGAATGCGCCACCTGCCTGGGTGCCTCCAGGGCCAATTGGGGTGAAATTGCCCTGGCCTTGCCTGAAGGCGCCCACGCATTTCCTTTACTCCCTGTGTCGGGAGCAAGGGGAGCATACCATTTGTGGGGGTGGCAGCCACTGCAGGAGCCCCCTGCACTCCCCTCACTTTGTGATGTCATGATGTCACATATTGTGACCTCATGATGTCATGATGTCACACATTGTGACCTCATGATGTCATGAGGAAAAGCCCCGGGATGCCTTTGTGCGTGTGTGCATGTAATGAAGTCTCCCCCAGATCTCTTTCCGAATGGGTATGTCTACCATGTGCATGCCTAGGTGAGTCTCGGCACATGGAGAAGAGGAACATACAGTAAGTACTCTGAAGACTATTTAAAATTAGGATTTACTACCTTGATCAGCAATGGCGTAGAGAAGCCACTGAATCAGTTCAGTGCTGAATCAATCACTGAACTCAAAACTCAAATATCACTTGGAGACAAAGCATTCAGAATATTCTAATAAGGATATGGAGTACTTTTGACTTTCAAAATGTGTGATTTATTAAAACATAATCACTTCCTGGTTAATGCTATCACGGGGGGGGGGCTTTCCAACAGATTGATTTGAACCCAGGTTTTTGTCAATCTAAGTCCCAATAAACTGTGATATATCACTATAAAGAACAAGAGCTTCACATTTGAAAATAAGAATGTTAAATCATGTTCAATAATGAGTTGGTAATATTTTGGCAGAACAAGACTCTGTGCTGTGACCCACTTTATTACTGGCAGAGGAAGGAAGTCGCCTACAATCCAAACAGTTAAATTTAATTATAGTAAGATCAATGTGTTGTTGTTTTAAAAAAAATTGATGCAAGCTAATAAAGTAATATAGCAGAGCATATTTCAGACTGCCATTTTCTGCATATTTGTAGCCTTCTTACAGGAAAATGAGTCAGAATAAATTTGCAACACTACATGAGATTTATTTACTGAGAAGTTTTATAGAGTGCACTTACAGCTTTTTAAAATCACTGCATATGAAACATGCTCTCAAAACAGAAATAGAAGTATTTTACAAAGAATAGAGGCATTTTACATTTAACAAATTGTTTCAGAAAGAAGAATCATTATTAGTTCTTCTGTTAAAAGATCAAAAACTATTCAATAGAATATGTAACATAATCTTATATATGATGCCATATCTATTCTGTTTAACTTATGTACAGAATTGCCTTAAGCACTGATAAACATTGAAAGACTGCTGATAAAATTGCATTCTTGTAACATAGTAATTGTAATTGTTCTAGGGGTATATATTGACCCAAAATTGAAGAGTTAGTACAACAGGCCAGGGGCAGTGCAGTAAGCCAGTGGCAAACTGTACTGTATGCTTTGCAATCAGATAGTCCTGGGTTCAATACCTGATATTTCTAGGTCAGGCTTGATAAAACCTCTGTCCAGAACTTTGGAAAGCACTACTAGTCAGTGTTGACAAGACTGATCAATGGTCTCAACATTAAGTGCGGGAATGTGGTGAGGAGGCCAGCTGGCAAAAGAACGGAGTCCGACCTTAAGGACCTGTCCAGGCTGGGCTTACAATCACCTGCTGAAGCTCGTTGTCACATGGCCAGAGGAGAGAACCACACTGTGAAGGCGACATCTGGGACTGAGGATTCGGTGAATTGCTGAATTTGTATATTTGTAAAAACCCCATTGAAAAATGGTGGTGTAGACTAGCCTGCCCTTGTAAGCTACCTTGGGAATTTGCTTTGGCATGGGAAAGGCAGGGTTTCGAAATAAAATAAATAAAATAAGGCAGGGTTTCGAAATAAAATAAATAAAATAAAAAATAAGGCAATTTGTGTGCTATGGTGCTTACTGGTGTACACTGCCTGGATTGTTTGTATATAATGTGTACTATAGTAAAGTAATGTCTTCAACCACCAGAGGCATTTCCCCTTCTAAATTGTACACCCACATACACACTATGTCTGCCTCACTCTGACAATGGATCTCCTTTTTGATGGTTTTACTCTACCCTTGACACATGTTGAGAAACACATGGCAAAATCAGAGATTTGTAGCATGTGCCTAAGCGCAATCCTAACCCGGAGTTAGGCCGGCACAGTTAGGCCGGCACAGTTAGGCCAGCACAAGGGACACCATAAAGTACGTTTGGACCATTCTTCAAGTCAGAGAGGCCAGCACACAAACATGTACCATCCTCACTGACTCCAAGAGTGGTCCAAACACACTTTACAGTGGCCCTGGTGCCGGCCTAACTGTGCCGGCCTAACTCCAGGTTAGGATTGCTCCCTAAGTGTGAGCAAACACATTTTCAAGACACAACTAAAAGAAATGGCACTTAGGCAGTAAATATGCAACTCTGTGTTGGCATGTGTTGGAGCCCCTTTGGAATACAGAGTTCATTTCTGGAAACCACAATTTTGAAACAGAATTTGGCAAATTTAAAAGAATTCAGAAAATAAAATCTGCAGAGATTATAAAAGGTTTTGGAGGAGAAGCCAAAAGAACTGGCTTCCCCCTATGGCACCAGTAGTGTTACTAGAAGGGGGCAAAACGCAGGTAGTGCAGGCCCTGCTGTGTAAACAGCCCCTCCCACTTGCCATCAAGCCATTCCAGGCTCAGGCACCCGTTGAACCAAACAGTGTCTCCATGTTGCTGTTGCTGCCTGGAATGACTCCAATGGTGAGCTGCAGGAGCCTCTTACATAGCACATTGCAGTACTTACTGTTTCCCGCGCCTGCCCCCCCCCCCCCAGCTGCACTAGGCACATAGGAAAAAAGCAGATTATGGAAGTCTGTGCTGATCATTTGAAAGGATGTCAGAAATAACAGGAAGCAGGAGAGACAACATGATTACACTGTATCACATGCTGAGTCCACCTAGCAAAGGAGAGGCTCTCCCATGGGATACTGCAGTCAGAAACGGCAGCAGGTATCATGTGTCATCCAGCTCTAACATCCAGCTCAGATTCGGAGGCTGGATTTAATCGAGTCATTTGGCAGTCTATTCACTACGTTGTGCCCCTTATGTGTATATCTGTTTTCATTTGTATATCTACAGGTATAGATATCTGTGAGGATTCTGTTCCTGGAACCCCCATAGATACCAAAATCCATGGGTATTGAAACCCATGGATTCAGGGCCACTCCCAACCTACAAAGCCGACCAGAGCTAAGCTCCAATTGGGTCCGGAGTATTTTCTGAAGCCTGCAGAGGTCGCGCACAATCCCCCGGGCCTCTGCAGACCTCAGAATGGCCATTTTGGCTAAAAAGACGTGACGTTTTGGCTCTTGTGCCAGCCAAACTTTGCTGGCCTAACTCCAGGTTAGGATTGGGCTCTTAATGTGTCCCAGCAACTTCCACCTCAACACTCCTCTGATCCATAGGCCACAAGGAAGCCTATGCAGAAGTAAGTGAAAAATATTTTTACTTACCCCTGGCAGGCCTCCCGATCTGCCCCACCACTGGACCAATGCCATTACATGCTCTCCATCAATGCCATTACATCAATTGTGGGTGGCAGGATTTGGAATTTTTTAGCATCAAGCTTTTTAGCATCAGGGCCCATGTAAAAAATAAATTTCACTTTATCCAGCTGCTCAAGCCTCTGTAGCTACAACGGTGATTGGCAGCAGTGCTCTCCCCACCCCAAGTAGCAGGTTGTTCAACTCTTGATGCACATAGCCTACTAACTACCCTGTCTGTCTTGCAAACCACCAAATATTGGGTCATAACCCTTTGGTGGGCCACGGACCCACAGTCTGAGAACCGCTGGACTATATCCTAAGTCCCATTGAAAGTAATGAAAGTGGCGTTTGTCACAACTAACCTGTCTTATTAATTTCAATAGAGACGAATCATGAGTAATTTTCTTGGGATACAGTCCTTTGTCTTCTGTGATAGGAACCTGAGCTGGCTAAAAAAGATGGTGCAGTAGTCAGGACTGCAATAACGTATAGTATACTTTCCCTCTTGATCTCAGGCATCGTTGTGCACCAAGGCCTAGCTACAATTCCTTAAAATGAATAGGAAAGGAAAAACTGTGGCGCAACGACAGCTGTTGTAGTAGATGGATTTCCTGCTGTAATGATGTTGCTAAGATTATTAATTTATTTAATAGAACTCAGAAGGAATTCATCTGTTAACTGTCAGGATACCACGGGCCTTGTGGTTTGCTGCAGGCTATTGGCAGTCTGGCTGCCTGTTAACAACCTCCAAGGGGACCTGCTGACAAATAGCTTTGTTTATTTGTGTTTGGATTATGGGGTCTAATCTATTATTTGGTTCAAGGGATTCAACAGACATTCTGCCTCTGATCTATATCCTTTAAAGATTTGAGCAAAGCCTCGCTGGTGTGAAGTTTTCAACTTCCTCAGTTCAAGTTCTTTAAAAAAAAAATCTCTCATCATGCTAATGTGTTGTGGGAGCACATTGTAACTTTATGGGTCTGTTGAGGTTTCTTTAGAAAATAATTTTTGTTTGGTAGGGGGTGTCTGATAATTTAATTGTCTAATTAAGGAAATACAATGGTAGGGATAGTCTAACCTGCAATAACTTGTCCTAACTAGCCAGCAACAGGTCGATCTGGGTTTATCTTTTGTATTTGTGCTGTGCCATGTGGATGTTTTGATAGTTCCTTCAGGGCATCTGAGTTCTGTCAAGTACATTCCTTGCTTCCCTTCCATTTTTAATATGAAAGACAGATACTGTTCCGCTACAACATCTAAGCAAAGAACCAAGGTGATGAACTCCTAATCAAAAGGACACCTGAAGTTAGTCGAGTATCATAGAAATCTTAGGTCTGGCACTACTATGAAATAACATGAAGTTGCTGCTTGGGGCAGCAGAATCCATTAGTGGCCTTGTTTTCTTGTCTTGTCTGTCAAAGAAAGAAAAGGAGGAAAGAAGGCAGGGTGGATGTTTGACTTCAGGTGTGAAAATCTGTATAGCTGATACTTGGGACTCTTGTCCCAAGTTATGGAACTGCATCCTCACAGGAATGTGATCTATATTCTCTATGAATGTGAGCCTGCAGGTGTCAAGTCATGCATGTACCACCACTGGGTGCACACCATGCAATAATTGAATACACCCCTTACAGTGACTGCAATAGATGAGATTACTAGATACCTTGATTGGAATAATCATAGTTGACCCTATACCCACTAGTGATGAACCATTAATGGAAAGGTAGAAGTGTTAGGAGTGCCTTAAAAGAGACAGCTAATCACTGCTGCCTCTGGCACAGGATTAGCTTGGGACCGAAAGTTTAGCCTTCAAAGCTGTCACTGCATCAAGGCACTGCATCTATAGCTTGTGAGTTCCCTTTACTCCTGCTTGCAACCAGCAATGCTACTGGGTGCTAAAGTGAGGTGCCGATACCTCTCCTATCTGGGCAAAAGGCCCCCTGAAGTGGTGTTCCTCTTCCGTTCACCAGCAGGTGAGCAACTATCCCTCTTCACCCCAGCACCGTGTATTTCTAGTGGCTGTTGCTGGTCTGCATTTTTTATATATTGTGAATTATATTTAACAATATTAACTATATAATTAAATAAATAACTATATAACTAATTAACATTTAACTACATTATTGTTGTTTGTAAACTGCTTTGTGGCCTTTTGTTGAAAAGCGGTATATAATTACTGTTGATTAATTGACTGACGTTCAATCCTGTCCTAGAATAAATAAGCTGCAAGTGCCATGCATGGTCTGTTACAAATCCAGATACGGGTGACAACCTAATGATCAGGCCACACTATATGGGAGGATAATGCTCCCATCATTGCCCAACCCACCTTGGGAAGTGACATTATTGTGCTAGCCCTGCAAAATGCAATAAGGTGGCACATATGTGCCCCCTTAACAGAAATATGGGTGCATAAGCCTAAATAACCTATATGTTTCAGAGACTAGGAAAAACTGGGACATAATCGAGGTGCACTACTAAAACTGACAAAAAACTGTGGGAATAACAGGCCAGGCCTGCTGGACCAGGAGGCCCCTTGCATGGTAGCAAGTAACAATCTGTATGTAGAGATGTTTATTTCTGGTGCATAAGATAGGCTCATAGCCTGAAACCTACTGAGCCAAATGGGCTTGACACTGAACAAAATACATAACACCAGTTCCAAACTTTTGCCCACAGGGCCACTGCATCCAAGAAGACTTCCCAAATGTTCCTAACTGTAAAATTGGGTAATGCCATATAGCACCAATTAGGTTTAGTCAGACCCCCTGAATTACCATAAAGGCACAACAGCGAAAACGAACAACAAAATCCCATGGGCACCACATGAACTTTAAATCATGCCCTTTACTGGGACAACCAAAATTGACTGGCTTACAATGCTAGTAGGAAAAAATTCCAAAGGGAAGCTTAAAATAAGATAAAAAAAATATCAGCACCAGACACTGGTGCTGGTGTCCCAGGGCACTTAGGATGGGCCGCAGCAGCATCAACTAGCTTATTTATCAAGTTACAACTCACTGCACATTCAGCCTGCAAACCTATACACACACCCCAGGAGTAAGGCCCACTGGAAATGGGGCCCACTCCTGAGCAGACATGCACAGACATGCAAACATTCTGCAACCTATACACATAGCCTTTTACTGTGCATGCCTGCTCAGTCTGCAAACCTATACACACACCCCAGGCGTTAAGGCCCACTGAAAAAAAAGGGGCCCACTCCTGAGCCGACATGCACAGGATTGCTCTGTAAGTGAATAACAGATGTTTACAAAATATATAAAGCCAAAAACTGGCAGTCCAGCAGCTTGAAACCATCTGGGGGAGCTGTTGAATTCACAGAAGACCACTCCTCCACCAAACAGTTAACAGAGTGGATGGGAAAAGCCATTTGCAACGAATAATTCAACCTATAGCTGCAAGGCAGCATGTTAAAAAGGGGGGGAGGTAAATGCTAAATTAATAAAACACCTACAAGTGGCAGGAAAAAGTGTCCTGTTGCTGTCTAGTCTCCAGCAGGGAATAAAACTCACAACCTTTGCCATTGCAAAGATTTCTCAACTCGCCAAGCCAACCCCGCTCTTAGCATAAATGCATAGCCTTTTAATGTGACTAACTAGGCCAGATAAGCTGATAAAAAGAGTTGACCATCCTTCCTTAATAAATTCCTCTTTCTCCCACTCTCCAAAAACAGTACCCACACTCCTGCCTCAGCTTAAGGAAGCTTAATAAGGTGGAACTGAGGGGGTGGAAGGAAAAAACCTAAACAAAGGTGCTAAATTCACAGAGGATACAAGCCAGTGGCTGAGGAAAAACACTGGGAGGTGGAGTGGTGCAAGCTCTGAAGTTGATATTGCTGAATCTGGATGGAAGCTCTTCCCAGGTGAAAGTTGAAGGGCAGGAAAATGCAGTCCTTGCTACCAGACATGTCATGTAGCAGGTACGTGGGGGTACGCGAGTACCTGTACCTAGGATTAGGGTTGGCCCCACCCATTCGCCCGCCCACTCGTCGACTCTGTCGGTGCTCCACTCCGCCACCTGCAATGTTTGAATTGCCTGCACGTTTGAGTTGCCTGCACATTTTCAGAGCCAGGCAGGTAGGCAGGCAGGCAGGCAGGCAGCGGAGCGAGGGAGACCGATGGCAGCAGCAGTGTGAGCAGGTAGGCTGCCTGGGGCTCCCTCCCAAGGAGGTGCGGTGGTTCCTGGGGGGAATCGGTAGCCTGTGCGGCGGCCCCAGGGAAGGCCCAGACTCCTGGGCCTTCTCCTGGGCCGCTGCGCAGCCTACCGAGGAGGTGCGGTGGTTCCTGGGGGCGGTTCCTGGGTTCCAGATATGACCTCACTTCTGGTGGGCGGGCCCCGACACAAGTGCCAATCAAAAGTGAATACCTGTTGCTAAATCATTTAGATGCCATTACTGCTTGCTACCCTTCTTAACAGTTAAAGCTGTTTCTCCCAAAAGGCAGCCATTAGCTGCAAAAGAAAGACAAGCTCACTCGTGGTCGCAGATCAGGCTGAACTGTGCTCAATCAGGAAGAAGCGTGCAGACCCGAGCTCAGCTCCTGCCTCCCCCACCTCTGCAGCCAATGGGGATGCAAGCCCTAGCCTGGCTGCCTGGGGTGGGGTGAGGGCATGGAGGTAAGATAACCTCCATGGGTGAGGGCAATTGGCCGTTACTGCTGATAGCACAAACGGCTTTTCTGGGACAATCTGCTAGTGGTCAGTGGTGCTGTCGGACAACTCTTTTCTGGCACGCTTCAAAGGCATTGCCATCAGAAAACATGACTTGACTCATGTTGCAGAGGTAAAATTAAATGGGAAACGATGCTTCCCCAGGCAGCCTTTCTATTTTGTTTTGTGAGATGTTTGCAGTAATTTGCTCTCATCGCTCTTGCTTGCTACTTGCAGCAAGTTGACTGCTATGTCATCATCCCGATGAGGTCCATTCCCTATGTTCTTTTCATTAACGCTTTTGAGGTTTCACTCTCTAGAGCTCCTGGAAGTGTTGCTACTGTGATTGCTCCAGAGTTATGAGAGGAGAGAAAACTAAGATAGTACCTTTTATTGTTAAATTTTGGTTGATCCATACAGTAACTAGTCTGATAGATTCCTCCATCAAGAAGGGAACCATAGTTAAACATCATCTCAGATAATAAACAGGCAACGCTTTATCCCGTTGCTGAGTAGTGATGATTACTACATTTCTACTACATTTCCACTACATTACCACTACAGAAGCATTTACTTTTTCATATTGTCTAATATGAAATACATGTCTAGACTGCATGTCAAGAGATACAGGATTAACTAGTGATAAGTAAAAGGCTGAACTGATCTAGATATGGACGATTAGGTGGCCTGTGTTTTCCAAACTGTGGGTCAGAACCCACTAGAAGGTTGTGGGTTTTTTAGGTGAGTCACAATGAGTCAATTTTTGGTGAGTCACAGTGGCGGGCCCAGCAGGGGCTCTTGGGGGGGGGTCACAGCTGCCGCTGCCACCCACCTGTTGGCCCAAGCAGCCACAGGTGCAGGTGTGAGCGGTGTTCAGTCCACCCACTCTTGCACTGAGAGCACTCCACAATAGAGTCCAGCATGGGGGCAGGGTAGGGGCAGGGAGCCAGCACTGGGGGGGTGGAGCCTCAGCTGGGTCCACCATTGGTGAGTCATGAAATATTTTTCAAATATTAAAACTATGCTAACACCCTTGCCACTTTGCAGAAGAAAATCATTAGCTGGAAAGCTAACCTGCGGTATGAGGGAATCTTCATACCCCCAAATTAAAATGTCACATTTTCCTAGTGTCTCTAGTAATTGGCATGTCATCGTTCATATGTGAAACCAGTTTCCGCCTTTTGTCTGGCCTGGAAGTCCTTAACTGCACTTCTTGCTCTCCAGTTCAGTCTTCTGGGTACCCTGGAATGACTGTAAAGGTTTGGGGAACAATCCTTGAACTCCATTCCTAGGAACAATCTAGCAACTGTCTTCACACACATACTATATGTAAGGTCTTTAGCAGCCTTAGGAGGAATGGACCCTAATTATTATTATTAATAAGTTATTATATTAATAATAAATATTAATAATATTAAATAATAAATAATAAATTATTTAATTTATTTAAATGTTTAAATAATTATTTAAATCATTTACATAAATTTACATTATTTAAATAAATAAATGTAAATAAATTAAATAATAAAATTATTAATAAATAATAATATTATATTAATAAATAATAATTTATTAATAATAATAATACATACAAATATTACTTCTTTTTAGATCTCTTTTTTTTTTGGTCTAGTGGGTTGCGATTAATTGTTTTAAAAAGTGGATCCCACTGCTAAAACGTTTGGGAAACACTTCCCTGGACCCACAAGCCATTCCATTATTCGTTCAGCTTTATGCCAGATGATAACTGTATTTCCTAACAAGACTGAACAAGGTTAGCTGTCATCGTAACTAAGAGCCATTTTCCTGTTTTCAAGGGACCTCACTACATGAGACCTCGCTACAACTAATTGGTTGGATCCAAACTTAGCGCTGTCCTCATAAAAGTTCCTTCAGTGAACAGAAGGATCTTTTGGAAGCACAGTGGTAAGTTTGGCTTTAACCCAATTTGCTGAAGTATGTCCTGAAGCATCTATGGAACTTATTAAAAAGCAACATACTATGCTTTCATAGCTATAAGAAGGGAAAGGATTCCTGTTAATCTGTTACATTTTCTCTCTTGGTATGGGTTTTTATTGAGGGGGGATTAATTTTCTGTAAACGTATCTAAACATTTCCCTTGTGTCCAGATACTTAAAAAGAAACAGAGCTGTAACAGGCTCAAACTGCACTGGCGGCAGGGCGACATCACCATGCCGCTAGCACTGCGCCCCACCCCCTGCAAAGCCCAGCCACACATCCCAGCATCTTGAACAGATCCATTTAGAAGTGTGCCAAACATGAAGGACGGTGGGTGGGGAAAAAGCGCTCCACTTTTCCCCCACCCGCTGCGCCCTGTCGCAAACAGGGCCTGCTGCACCCGCCTCCCTTCGTGACACCCTTTATACGCCTCTGAAAAGGAAGAAAAATAAAATGGGTGGATATTACGCCACGTCAGCTTAGCCTGAAGGTTTTCAAACGGGGCATCGGGGCACCCCAGCCATAGAACTTCTGGCCTGGCCCCTTAAGAGGTGGGGCTACCCAAGACTCAGAAACATGGGGAAAAGCTATCACGGCCCACTTCCGGTTTTCAATTGCAAAACCAGAAGTGGGTCGTGATAGATTTTTTCAAGTTTCCGAGGCTTGGGGAGACCTGCGGAGGCATCCATGGGGCTCCTCGTGCCCCCAGAATGATAGCGCTTTGATTGGTAAGTAGATCGAAGCCCCTGTTGCCCCAGGCAGTAGTGTGATCCTGCGGATCGTGTGGCTGCCTTCTCTCCTCCACCGCAAGCACATACAGCGGGCCAAACTCTCCTAGAGAGTTTGAGAACCGCTGGCTGAGCCTCTGGATCAG
Source organism: Lerista edwardsae (assembly GCA_029204185.1). Taxonomy (NCBI): domain Eukaryota; kingdom Metazoa; phylum Chordata; class Lepidosauria; order Squamata; family Scincidae; genus Lerista; species Lerista edwardsae. Next base: position 9,663,544 of record JAJKFI010000014.1, read on the forward strand.
AATCCTAGGTATGTTTCCATAAACCTGATTCACAGTACAATGTAGTGAAGCTTATTTAAATGTTAATCATTCCTGTGTACTGTTTGCAAGACAATGAGAACAAATTGGTCTAAGACAAAGAAAGAGATTATCATCTCATTAACAAATCTGGCAGCACAAGGGTGATAGCAATCACATTTTGAGTCTCTCTTTGTAACCTGGGCTTTTGAAACAATGGGAGATCTAATGATGGTGCTTTAAGATACACGTACACAGCTGCATTGGCATCATCATATAATTTCAGCCACATTGTCTAGCACTCAGAAGTTTAGTATTAACTATAGATAAAAACAATGGAACACCCAGGAAGATTAATGCAAATGCCCCCTTAAAAGAAAATGAGCTTGTCAAAACAAAGAAGAAGAATAAAACGTCCCATAGTAGCCTATTAGTAAAGCAATAAATGCTGCTTCTGTTCATTACCAATGTTATGCATCATTTTCTGAGGGCAAAAGAGATTTTTTTCTCTTTTCATTTTTTTTTCTAGCTCAGCACATTGGGATAATATGGTTCTTTGAATCATTGGAAAGGGAGATCAGAACAGAAATACTATATAATTTATCTGTGCTTGCATGCTAATGTGAATTTCACTATTTACTACTCTCTAGGAACAGTTAAAGACCTCCTGCAGCCTGGGGGAGCAGGACAAATGGGAGAGAGCACTCCTGGCAGTGCTTGAGTTGCTCCTTCCACTACCGGAATTGGAAAAGGAAAAGAGAACGAGTGTGAAGGAGGGCATAGCATGCTGATTCCCGCACTCCATCATCATCCTCTTCTTCATCATTAACAATATACTGCTTTTCAACCACAGTAGTTCCTAAAGCAGTTTACATAATAAAATCGATCCATCAATGGTTCCCTGTCCCCAAAGGGCTCACAGTCTAAGAGATGCAGAGGAAACACTATCTACAGCCACTGGAAAAGATGTCATGCTGGAGGCCCATCTAGTCCAGCTTCCTGAATCTCACAGTGGCCCACCAGATGCCTCAGGGAGCACACAAGACAACAAGACACCTGCTTCCTGTTGCCACTCCCTTGCACCTGGCATTCTGAAGTAGCCTACTAGAAATGGAAGGAGGTTGCACAACCCATCATGACCTATAGCCCACAATGGACTTTTCCTCCAAAAATCTGTCCAATCCCCTTTTAAAGGCACCTAAGCCAGATGCCATCACCACCTCCTCTGGCAAGGAGTTCAAGGATTAATTACCCACTGGGTAAAAAAGTATTTCCTGTTCTAACTCTCCCAACACTCCATTTTAGTGGATGTCCCCTGGCTCTGGTGTTGTGAGAGAGGGAAAAGAACATCCCTCCATCCACTCTATCCATCCCATTCATGCTTCACCATTTCTCTGTTCCCCCTTTCCTGTTTGAATTCAGGAGAGGGAGGAGCAGTGGCAGAATGGAGTGACACCCTCCATTCACTTGTGATGGGGGACCAGATATTTGTGACTTCTGTGAATTGTCAGAGATTACCAATTTCATAGAGCAGCTCCCCAAGCAGGGATATTAGTACTCGTATTCTGTTATTGATTGCAGCAAGACTAGAAATAGCACTTCATTTGAACACTTGCGTATAACTTGTTATAACATTGAACGGAAGGTAAAGGAGGGTTCCTGTTGCCACTTCCGTGTATCTGCTGCTCTCAGGTATCCGACTTCTATGACCAGGAGGTTGCACATACACATCATTACATGGCTTGTAAACTATGATGGACTATTCTTCTAGAAATCTGTCAAATCTCCATCTAGGCTAGATGCCATCACCACATCCTGTGGCAAGGAGCTGCCTTGGCACGTACATCAGGCAGCAGCCTATAAGGGCGCAGTCCAAACCAGCACCCTTGCATGTAGCTGCTGCTAGCATCAGCCCAAAGGCTCGGCCCATAGTCATGCTGCACCTCTCGTGCACCAGCCGAACTCAGCTGGTGCAAGAGCAGTGCTGGGTGGGGGAGGGTGGGAAGGTGGGAGGAACTGGGTGGGGGTGGGCAGGCTGGGAGGTGTGCTGAGTTGGGATGCAGCCGCTAGGCTGCATCCAAGTGTCTGTGCCCACATGACCCTGGTTCGGGCCACGCAGCGTTGTCAGATCTGCACCTGCTAAATAGCAGGTGCAGATCCAAGGAGCACATATGGGAAGCTCCTGAGCACTCCAAACTTGCACTGGATACAGTGCAGTCCCGCCGGTCTTGCTGTTCCAGCGCAAGTTAGGATTGTGCTCTAAGTTTAAGAACCACAGCTCTAGAGCATTATACACATTTTTTTTCAAGTAATTCTCGAATTATACCCAGGGGGCAAAATAGGATCTGTGATTTGCAGGAAATGCAAAAATAGTGACTGCATAATAAAGAACATTGGAAAGAATGCTGAGATCTATGTTTTAAGTTCATGGTCATGCTCCCTGAGCACTGTTTCCTTTTTGGTTGATAGCAGAGTTACATTTTTTTCTGTCATCTAGCAAGGGATAGCATGAACCTCCATTATCAGATCTTGCTACTTCAGGATTCCTTGACTAAATAGACCCCCGTGAACATCATTTTTCAAACAACATACTGTAGTAATACGTTTAGGTTACTTTCCCAATTACATTATTCCCAAAACATCATTTCTCAAACATTATTCCCGCTTATACTTGCACTACTACCTTAATCAATAGCTGTAGTACAAGGAGATAACAGTCAACTGTAAACAACTAGAATAGTATCGTATTTGCTTCTGTGAAAGATCAGCTTAATTCATGTCGGTATGCTAATGGCTGAAAGTCAACTAAGCAAGATAAAACTAAAGTATTGAATCTGAACGACTTTTATGTAAATCTCAAGTCACTTTCCACAGCTGCTTTTTGAGATACAAGCTTGTGACACAGAATCTTAATCTTGTCTACCAAGAAAAAAAGAACAGTTGCAGCTTAATGGTTCTGTAGTTTACCATTGTCAGCACAACCACGTATTGTAATGTCAATACAACTCATCTTCCGGGTTGACAGCATGGTAATCTTAATCCAAATGCGCACAAATTAATTTAGACAGCCCATTTATCTATTATTTCTCCTTTGGGACTTTTGTCTTCCTTGGTATTATTAGACTTTTTTTTTATTTCTCCTCCCTATCCGTGTTTTGTGCACTTAGTATTGAACAATACTGCAGCCAACATATTGACAACATATATACCAATGTATCTTCCTGCTTTTGCCAAGCCCTCAGTCATCAGATTGTGGGAGAATCAATCTTCTGGGATTCTTTTCTGTCTTCTCCTTGAAATACAGAATTCTCTTATATGCAAATTTGCTATGCACAAATTCACTTATTGTGAGGGGCGGAATTGCCAACTCTCGATATCTGTTTGCGTTATCTGCAAACACTGTCTAGTTACACTTGGGGGGGGATGGAGCTACAATCAGGCAGGTGGGGGGCAAGAGAGGTTTAAGGAAGAGAAGAAGAAGGGACGGGGGGGAGACACCAAAAAAGTATGTGGCTGACAGAGGAGGAGTTTACAGTAATCGCGTCTAGCCAATTACGCTCCTTGTTTTTTAGAAAGTTGTCTTTGAGTTACTTTTCCATTCCAAACAGCCATTGGTATTGGCGGCCCATGGAGAACTGTCGGACACTTTTGTATCCGTACCCAGACTTCCCCATCATCTTGGGCACCTCTCGGGACTCCAACAGAACCTTCACAAACTTGGTGATGATGAGAGGCCAATGATGGGAGGTCTCTGGAAGGCTTCCTGAGAGCTGCTCTGGGGCCAAGGCAAACCCTCATTATCACCCACCCCCATAAAACTTCAAGATAAGATTCAGGTTCATAAAGTTCATAGAGTGTGTGGTGAAGAGGGACCCCTGAAACCTCACCCAATTTTTTCCAAAGACTCAGTGATTCAGTATCCACTAATTAGGTATGTGCTAGGTTTTCCAGGAACCAAACCCTGGTGGATAATGAGGAATGACTGTTTGATTGATTTTTCTCTTCCTCCACTTGTCTACTGCATCTGATTTTCACGTGGGAATTATTGTCTGTATTGCAGGTGTAGCCCATGTCTCTGTGCCCTCCCTCCTCCTCTTCCTTCTCCCCTGTGTCTATTTTTGTGATACCCACTTTTGTCTGCACAAGCCCTCTGTCTGTTCCTCTCACCCTATCTCTATTTCCACTGGCCTTTGGCATTCGCTTTCCAGGCCATCTTCCAGGCTTCAGAAACACAATGCAATATGTGATGTACAGGAAACAAATTGCCAAAGAAATAGCTTTATTGTTATGAAGTGAAGAATGCAATTAGGTCTTTAGTATGTTTTTCACAAGTTCAATGATTAATCATTTACTTCCTTTTGTTTACTGGACCTCATATATTAGTTTCCTTACTTTAAAATAAATTCCAACCCATTCATGTTTAAAACACATGAGGATGTCACCTTTAAAGCACTGCTAGGGAGCTTCAGATTTTGCTCAAGGAATCATCCTTCATGACTGCAATTACCTGCTTAATATTAACCATTATTACAATAGCAAGAAGTAAATGAATACTGAATGCTATTTTCTTAAAAAAGCTTAATTTATAAATGAAACTTGCCTCCAGACAGGATAACAGAAGATGTTGCTTTCTTTCCGGTTCTTTACAACAGTAGAGTAACCAGGGCCCCACTCAAAGATTTGGTGGTTATTTCAGATCAATAAGTGAACATCACCCTTTCACTTCTCAAGCTCATGAGCAAATACACCTCTCCATTTGCTCATCCTTTCCCACAGTTTGCTCTCCTCCGTTTGGCACCTCCCTTGCTGTTTTTCATTGTTTTCTAGTGCTCATTCTTCTGGACTGTGCACTAGTCTTTTCTTCTTTTCTGCCTACACTGCTTCTGGATCGATCTGGATTCTGGATCGATCCATCCATGTCTGACCCATTGGGGGCCCTAAGCCAATCAGTGCAGAATACAGCAGCAGCAGCAGCAGCGGCATTCCTGAAAGAGGTGGGCAAAACGCTATACTTCTCAGGCGCCTGAATGCCTGTGAAACAGGGGTGGTCCAGGGGGTTACATGGACCTGGGTGACAATGAATGCCCGCCCCCCTTCAAATACACCACTGATCAGCTGTATGAAAACATTATGTAGTGCACGTCAATATTGATAGGAATGAGAGGAAACACATGGCTTTGCTACAGAACAGTGGTTCCCAAACCGGGGGTTGGGACCCACCAGTGGGGTCACAAGCCAATTTCAGGTGGGTCATTCACTTTGCTATTGGCAAATGGCTGAGAAGTTGTTAGGAGTTTGGGTTGATTCTGGCAATCAGCTCTGGTGTGTCTTTTGCGCTGGAAAACTGGAGGGCCTAAGGAAGGTGATTGAATGCACCTGTGTCTGAGTGAGTGTAGTGCAATTAGGCACGAAGATCTAGCCATGACTCAGCACTGTACTGATTGGCTGGAAGGCAGGATAAAAGGCAGGGAGCAGAAGCCTTCTATGTGCATTGTGAGAGGAAGGGCGAAGTGCTGCCGGACTGATTAGCCATCTTGAACCATCTGTTGTTATATGTATCTTGACTGGCTGTATATTTCTGACCGCGGACTGTTATCTGGGCTGCTCTAATTTGGTGTTCCCTTGCAACTAAAACATATCTCTGAAAAAGTAAAACAGCGCTTGGATGTGCCTCATTTCCTTGGCGGGTTCACTGGCCGGTTGCACGGCTGAGGGGGCTGCTTCACATATCTCCGACTTGGAGTCAGTGCCTGCGTTCACAGAAATAACCCAACTTGTTGCTGCATTCTCAGGAAAGCAGCAGGCTCTGGAGCCACAGTGACGACACTTCCAGCCACGACGTCCCTTCTGCTGGGTCCAGGGCAGGCTCCAGTCCACGTATCCCAAAAATGTCTGGCTGCATAATGGAATTTAGGAAGGTTGCTGAGTGCACAGTAAAGAGAAATGTCTGTGCTCTGAAATTTTCAGAGCTGACAAAGAATGTCCTTCACCCTACAGGTCCCAGTGCTAGGTCTGTCTACTCAGAAGTAAGCCCCACTATTTCAATGGGACTTACCACCAGGTCGGTATGTGTAAGATTGCAGCCTGAGCACACTTGTTTGGTGTCCTGGCATCAAAGCCTCCGGCCTAAAAGAGAAATAGAAAAAAAGTTAAGGGGGGAAGCAGGAAAGAACTGAAGGCACTGGGTGTGGGGCTGTCTCTCAGGAGCTGCAAGTTGAGCATTCGTGATGCTAATAAAGCAGTTTGCTGGGAATTGAGCTTTTGTGGAAGGGTGAAGAACATGTTATTTGCATGCCTTTGTGCAGATAAACGGAACATATGGATTGCAGTGTCCTCCAGCTGATTGAAATTCTGGTCAGGGGATTTTGCATTAATTCACAGATATCACTTTTTGTCCTGCTTCCCGCTGCTCAGGCAGAATGTTTTCTATGTTGTGTCTTATGAAGAAGCAGCAGCTAAGCACCTGTATGAAAGCATCACTCTGTGTGTACTAGCAACTCGCTGGGAAGTATAGGCTCCCCCAAGTTCAGTGGGATTGACTCACAAAGGTGTGTGGCTAAGACAAGAGGCACATCGCAGCTCGTGATCCTGCGCCTGTGCATACAGGATTAGATCGGCTGGGTCAGACTTGTGAATGACATCCAATTTACAGGTTCACAATGTGTCTTGAATGAACATTGTCGTAAATTATTTGAAATCTTCCCTATCAACGTCTGGCACCTTTACACAGAATGTCTAGTTTGAGGAGATCAAAATGCTTCCCGGGTGCCGCTTTCAGTGGGAAATAACTCTCAACTAAACGTGTGTAGTACCGCAGCAATGACGAACAGCCACCACCATCCCATATCACGGGTCCCATGTCCACTGTTTCTCTTATTCACAGTTCTCAAATAAACTCCCTCATCAGGCTGGTGAATCACTTCTGAATGCTATTCAACCTGCTGTATGAGATGAGTTTGACACCTTGCTCTATGAGGTCTAGTTGTTCTTCCAGTTTGCTCCTGTCACAAAGAGTGAGTAATCAAAACACCATCTAACCGCAGCCTTTCTCCCAGGTTAGGGGGTTGTTGGCGCGGGGGGGGGCAGCCTTCTTGGTAGTGGCACCGCAATCCCTACCAGGGGATCTAATATCTTCCTCCTCCTTCATGGCATTTTGGCGTGGGGTCAAGACTTTTCTGTTTCATCTAGTGTTTGATGTCTGCCTCTCATACCTCTGCATTGTAAATAGTTTGCCCTCCTGCAACAATTTTTCCCTTTTTTTATTTATGTTTATTGCTTATTTTATTGCTTTATTATTTTTATGTACTGTATTTTTCCCCTCCAATAATTGTAAGCCACCTTGGGTATCTATCTGCCTTGGAAGAAGAAATCTCTTAAATAAATCTCTTAAATAAATAAATAAATAAATTGCACACCATGCTAAATCATTCAGGCGGTCTTCACCTTATTTCACTTCACACTTTTTCTCCTAGTCAGCACTTTGCCACTTTTACCAATTCTGGTCGTGGTGACATGTGGATGCACAGATTTTCAAACAAAACACGAGTAACTCTTCCCCCCCCCCTGTGATTTCGAGATTATGGTTGGTGATATGGCAGGGGGGTTCCAATAATACCTGGTGGGATTGTTCCAAGGTTGCTTTTATGTATTTTAATAGTTACTTAACATCTGGAGGAAACAATGGGGATTTTTATTGTGGCAGTTTACATGTCTGATATTTAGAATTTCATTTTCAACTTCTAGTCTTTAACATGTTGTAAATCTCTCCTTACCCTTCACCGCAAAGCAGGATAAGAATTCATAATGAGAATGCTTCATAGAAAAGACACATTCTGCATCAGATGTCTTTAGGGGCTGGAGAGGTGTTAATTAAGAAGGACATCTTCTCCATGGTCAGTGCTAGATGCTGGAGAAACATGTGATGCAATAGCTCTATTAATATGCGGTCCACACTACTGGAAGATTTTGGCACATTTTAGGTCTATTGCGATGTTAAAGTACAAATCTTGCCAATTTTCCTTTAGGTCCGTACGTTGCAAGCATATCATTAGCATAATGACAATCTGTCACGTATAGGAGAGAGCATGGAAGTTACTTTGTATTCCACCAATAGTTTGCACTGAGGCAGCGGCTCTGGAAGGTCTCACTTGCATTTCCTCCTAAGGTCCTCTTCGACAGTTGCTTCAAGTGCCCCAGTGATCAATTCATTGGTGTTCTGTGCATCAAAGGTTATCATTTCCTGGGTCTCCATTACATATCAATAACTAGGGTTGCAGTCCTAGTTACACTTACCTGAGAGTAAGCTCCATTGCACACAATGACATGTTTTTTTCTGAGTAGACATAAGGTTGTAGGGTAGGTTTACTTTCCTTTTTTTAATAGCATTTCTAGAGTGTGCTGAGAGCAAGTTATATCTAGGCCAGCAGGTTCTTCTAAATATAGCGTATTGCTCTTCAGTTCTCTGCAAGTCGGACTGTTGGGCCATTTCTTTACTCCATGTGCAGCATCTTTTCTCCACCTCCTCCTTCACTTGTTTTGAAGTCAGCCCTTCAAAGAGAGCAGATCCAACTTCACTTCCATGCTCTGTTTTATGCATGGTAGAAAAGATTGCCCACTACTTTCGCTCCATCAGGTGCTGGCTAGCCTTGTTGCTCTGAGTTACTTCACAAGTTTCCCACTCTGCTCACCTCAAAGTGGCCCCTGCAAGATTGCAGCGCCTTCAGATGCACTCACGCTGGGTTACAACGGCTTCTTCCTCAAAGTAGGCTGCTCCATACTTTGTAAAACTCAACAGTCTGCACAAGTTTAAGAATGTTTCATGGATGCTCATGGCCACAAATGATACTGCAGAAACTGCCTCTCTTCAAATGCTACAATTTAAAGCTCAGTCTGTCCCAGGTTTAAAGAGTTCAGGGTGTCATTTCATGCAACAGATTGTATGCTTGAAATAAGGCAAAATGAGAGAATTGAGCATTGCAAAAGGGAGAAAAATAGAATTGATTCAAACCAGCTGCACATGCACATGGACAGTAAATGATGCACAGTGCAGCTTTCAGGTTGCTGGCGAACCTGGGGGACACTGAACTATCATACTGCTCCCACTTTCCCTAAGGCAACTGGGCACTATCCATGCAAACAGTCTTGTGTGTTCATCTTTTGGTGTGGCCAGCTGGGCTTTCTGGTATGTGGATCAATGTCCACGCTAGCCAACCTCTGGCACCCTTATGCATATTATACAAATGGAATCTACTCAAGACAAGATAGAGATTCACATGAGTGCAACTGAAGACCAATAAAGCCTCCAAGCAAAATTTGATCAATTCCATGGACCTTAATAAATGTTTCCATGTGGCAATACTCCATGCAGGGGCCACAGTGTTTGAAATTCACTTTTCACATAGGTTGCTCCAATCATATGGAATGTTTCTAAGCTAGTCGCAAATGAGAACAGTTACAGAACAGTTTGGGGGGAAATGTGCTATACCATAACAGTATGGTGCTGGCACAATTAGGTTTTGCGAGAGGTAGCAACTGGAGGTTTGGGCTCCCTCAAGCCTTCCAGTCTGTTGAGGTGCAGAGATAAGTAGCCTCAGAGATAGGCGAGGGGGGTACCTTCACCTACTGGTCTGTCTCCCTTCCAGCAGCCTTTCTTGGGTTCACTGGCTGGCCAGCATCCTGCCTGCTAGCCAGCCACCTCCAGACTGCCCTCATCCCTGGCTTGCCTGAGGTTAAATAAAGCCACCACACCCTCTTGCTCCACCTTTCCTCCCAGCCAGGCTGCATAAGCCCAGGCTGACAACCTTCCAGGACCCTGAGCCTGCCAGTACCCAGTACTACCCTGCCTCTGCCAGGAGCCTTCTTTTATCTGCTCTTGGCATCAGCAGGCCAGAAAGACTTATCCTTCGATTACAACAGGACCGGCCTGACTGCGATCGAGGGGAAAGGGGTGGGCTCAGTGGTGTTATTCTGCCGGAACGCTGGGCGGGACATCCGGGTAATCGACAGCCCACCCGTTGCATTACGCAGCGTTACGCCGTTTGCATAACCAATTACACCGCTTGCGTACGTTACGCAAACGGCATAATGCTGCGGAACGCGACGGGCGGGCTGTCAATCTCCCGGCTGTCCCGCCCAGTGTTCTGGCAGAATAACACCACTGGGTGGGCTGCCTGTCCTTGCTGCCATCTGCTGTGGCAGTGCCTGGTGCTGTGGGAGGTCCTGGGCTGCTGCTGCTGTGGTCCCCGTGGGAAAACCTGCTGGCCGGGATCCTGGCCTCCTCGTGCATGCCTGGTGAGCGGAGCCCCAGACCGATCCCAGACACTGCTGTTTGAACTGGCATGTGATGACTGTCTCTGAACCACATTGACCATCACTTCCCAGAGCCACACTCTGCGAATGTTCCCAACACTTTGGGAGTCTCTGCTTTATGTTCCTTTATATAGTTGGCTGCTTTCATTCCTTTCTCTCTTTCCAGATTTGCCCAGGGATTTTTAAGATGACATGAAGCATTTCCACAACTACGATAGATGATTCTGACACTTATGGAATTGGTGTGGAGTGTGCCTAACATTCTGTGGTTAGCAGATCCCCATGGCAAAATGCAGGACATGTTAGAGAAATTTGCCACTTGGAAGTGGTTCCCCACAGGTATAAAGTAACACGTAGACCAGCGATTTTCAATCTTTTTCGTCTCATGGCAAACTGACAAGGTGCTAAAATTTTCAGGGCACACCTTCAAATTCTTTGACAATAGACAAGGTTGCTGGAGGAGCTCACATCCCCAACGGCCCTACTAATAAATTACCTTTCCCCAAACTCCCATGGCACACTTGCAGACCATTCAGAGCACACCAATGTGCCACAATGTACTGATTGAAAATCACTGATGGACAGTTCTAATTTGGACCACTTCCATCACTTTCAGGATGACTAACATGCCTTACAATACTTTTTTGCTGTCCCAGTTAAACAGAAAATTACTTCTAATCTGGGTCCCTCAAGCTTGCACAGCATGAAGGACGGACATAGTCACTGAGATAGTGAACTCTTAGTGTGTCTTATCTATTGTAATAACATTTTCAGGATCTCTAGTTACCCCTCCCTTTGCCAATCACCCAGTGCCATTTGCTGGAACATGACATTTTGTCTGCTATCGCTCTACAGCAGCTTTCACGTTTATAGAGATTTCAGTGTTCAGGGTAAGCTGTTGCTCACATCAACCTGCTTTTGCACTTATCACCTGCAGACCATCTTGTTTCCAAGAAAGTAGAACAAACCACTGCTGATATCTTTCCAATGTAGGGACAATTCTTTCCTGAAACTTGACTAAAGGCATTACTGCCTGGGCTTCTTCTGTGCTTCCTAAACACATTACTGCTTATCATATTCACAAATGAGTGTCGTTTTATTTTTAAGGTTCCTAGAATATAAGAGCAAGTTATTAAGATTCCTCATTCATAGTAGTGACAAGGTTCCTTCCTCCATCCCCTTTCCAGTTTGTAGAGCGAGTCTTTTTGATTCTATCTGATGATTCAATTCTTGCTAATGCTGTTATCAAAAATTTACCATTAGCCGACTTCTTGGCGCCTTATTCTATCTTTTTTAAAAAAAGAAAAGAAAACTGGCAGTATCGTTGTGAGGTCTGATTGAAAACCCCATGATTGCTTGCCGAAGGCAGAGTTGTAGATATTATATAGATACTGTCACACAGCACCACTCATGCAATGTTACAGCACAGAATGCAGGCAGCAATGGCCATGTTGCTTATCCTGCTGTAACAAAGGTGCCAAAATCATCCATTGCTGTTGTAAACCTGATCCCAACTTTGGACATTGTGATTTATAGAGGCTGGGCACTCTTTTCTGAATTGCATACACTGAAGCTGTGCCTAGTTGTTCTTATAACTGGATCCCAGCATTTGGGCATTTCTTTGTAACATTGCACTCACTCCCACATAGCTATGCATGTCTATAAACCAGGGGTTCTCAAACGTTTTAGCACTGGGACCCACTTTTTAGAAAGATAATCTGTCCAGGACCTACCAGAAGTGATGTCATGGCCAGAAATGCTGTCACTGTGACACCAGAACCTGCTGCTTTCCTGATAAAGCAGCAATAAATTGGGTTATTTCTTAGTCATTTTCCAATAGCAAAGTGAATCAGAAGCAAAAAGAAAGAAAGAAAGAAAGAAAGAAAGAAAGAAAGAAAGAAAGAAA
>JAJKFI010000014.1:9675764-9698925 GCA_029204185.1 Lerista edwardsae
AAAGAAAGAAAGAAAGAAAGAAAGAAAGAAAGAAAGAAAGAAAGAAAGAAAAGCCTTTTTACAACCTTGATACAAGCAACAAACAACTACACAGCCTTCCCTCTTTCCAGCATCCCACCTTCCCATATTTTCAATATGGCTGCTCTAGGTGCTTTGCGGCCCACCTGAAATTGGCTTGCGACTCACTGGTGCGTCCCGACCCACAGTTTGGGAACCACTGGTATAACCAATGCAGTGATATGAGTGGGGCTGAGAGTGTATGTTTCTCATATGGAATCAATGTGTTCCTTATGGACAAGAACCACCTGAAGCATGCCTCAGTACTGTACTGAGGTACTTTACCAGTACCAATACTATACCAGTACTGTAGCTTGCACCAAAAAACCTGACATCATTCCAAATCATATGTTCTTTGACCTTCCTGGCTTCAACATTCATACCTTTGTTTCAGATATTTGTCTTCCGTTGTGTCTTGATATTTTCACATTGAGCTAGACGATTTGAGAGTAACAGATGGAACACATTGTCTTTGCTTTTTCTCCCTGATACACACTAATATTATTTCCTTACTATATATAAACCATTAAAGGTAAAGGTAAAGGTTTCCCCATGACTGAATGGTCTAGTCGTGACCGACTGTAGGGGGCGCTGCTCATCTCTGTTTCTAAGCCTGTAGAGCCGGCGTTTTGTCTGAGGACAAGCTTCCGTGGTCATGTGGCCGGCATGACTCTACGCCGTAGCTCACGGAACACCGTTCCCTTCCCACCAAAGTGGTCCCTATTTATCTACTTGCATTTAGGTGCTTTCGAACTGCTACGTTGGCAGGAGCTGGGACAAGCAATGGGAGCTCACTCCGTCGCGCAGTCTTGAACTCCCAACCTTGCGGTCGGAAAACCCAGCAGCAGCAGATTAGCTCGCTGCGCCACCACATCCCACTTATATAAACCATTACCTTACTAATATATTCTAACAAACCTTACTAATATATAACCCATATATAAACCAATATATATTTCCTTACTAATATATAAACCATTTATATAGTAAAAATAAGTATAAATGGTATTTTTTGGAAAGTACATTTTGGGCCTAGGTGGATTTGGCATCACACCTTTCTCACTAAAAGAAACTGAATTTCTTCATACGTCTTAAGAAAGAGAAACCGACAGTTGTGTGTTAGTGATTTGGAAGTGAGGTAGCTCTTGTGCAGTGGATTAATGCTTAATCACTGCCATGTAATCTCTAAGGTATTTTTGTATTCAGGCCAAGCACAAAAAGGAATAAAATCACGACGGTTTTCAAGGTGAGATTGTCTTTTGAAAGACAAGGAATATTTTCACACCTTTTCAGAATTAAATTATTACAAAACTATAATCTCATTCTGAACCTGTAAAGGCTAGCGGTATTTCCAGTGATGTCATCGGTGTGGTAATGATGGCATTAGTTTTCGTGCCTAGAGAGCAACATAACTCCGAGAAATAAGGTCTCCAACTCTTAAAAATCCCCTTCTAACCAATGCAGTGCCCTCACAAAACTGGCTGGAGGTCTCTCCAGGAGAACCCAGTACATCAACAAGAGCAAAGCACAGCCTTGAAAAAATGTTATTGCTGCTAATCTGAAATTGTTTAAAAAAAATGGCTCCTCTTCTTTAAAAGCAATCTCTCATCTGGCTAGAATCCCAGAAGTCTCACAAGTGACTGGGATAACCAAAGCCATCTATTTGGCCCAAGGCCAGCCTCCTGACTGAATTGCTGCCTTCAAGCAGGAGCTGTGAACTGACGAGGGGTGCCCTGCCACTCCCATTCACCTGCCACCATCCACCAGCCCTGCCTCAATCCTGTCGACCTCCTTCAATTGGCTCTCTGATCCTTTTCCTGCTCACCGAGTGGATAGGGGCAGCTGAAGTCTGCCTATCCCTCAAGCTTCTCTGGAGGCAAAAGGGAAAAAGAAGCTGCCACTGCCACCTTCTCACCTATGTGGCTGAGTAGGAAAGTAGCCAAGTGGGCAAGGAGAGGCAGAGTGCAGGAGTCTAGAGCCCATCGATCTCCTTTCCAGCTTTGGTTGCCACCTCCATTTGGTCCAGCTGGAAATAAGCAGGAGGAGTGGAGCATGTCGGACCACCCTTAGCATATTCCACTCCTCCTGTTGACTTTTTGAAATACCACATGGAGTAAGAGTAAGGAGGCAGTGCAGGAAAGGAAAATTACAGGGCATGAGTCCACCTTATGGCACTCTGACCTTCCGGGGCAGATCTCAGTGGCAGCAACATCCACCAGATCAGATGTGCCTCAGGCCCAACATGCTCCCAAAATAGCAGAACAGTTGGCACAGATCTGAGTCGGCCCATAGCGGCCCAGGCAGTTGCAGAGGAATTAAGTAAAAGTTTACTTGCTTCTCCCCGCCAGCCTAGTCCCCAGTCAGCCGGTAGGATTCAGCAATGGCTGTGTGTAGGTGCGTGTGCACCCTGCGGCAGTGTCAGACCCAGCCGAGGCTCCACCCTGGCCGGGTTGATGCTCGGCATCCCAGCTCTAGCTTCCTGCTCCTGGCAAAGCCCCCGGCATGCCCACCCAGTACGCCATGCTCCATTTTGGTGTGCTCTGAGCACAAGGGCGGTACCAAAACCTTGTGGTAATAAATGAACATTCTCTAGGCAGCAAGAAAGGCTCAGCTGTTTCAAAAGGAAATGTTCAAGCCACCAGTTCCCAGATAGGGACTAATCCATAAAGCAAAGGAATTGAGGCAGACCACAATTCACACAGGGCTGAGAGCCACTCCATGCTAGCATCAGAGTCCCTTCAAGGTGCCAAGGTTTCTGTTAAGCACCACCACTAACACTGGGGGGTTCTCCAGGCTCTCCTCTTACAATATATCCCTACTGGACAATCAAAAGACTAGCCAAGAGCCATTAAGAGCCAAACATGCAGCTGGCTAATTGGTACCTCTTCAGCTGTGTTATATCTTAATTAATTGGTATGCTACCCAGCTGCTCTAACTCTTACAGCTCAGATAAACTTGGTACCTAGCCCCATAAGACTCCCCCCGACATTCCTTCTGGCAAGAAGGTTTACTCCTAATCTAGACTTGTTCTTTACAGGTGGGCGGGTGGGCCAAATGCTGCTCGCCTTTGCACTTGATGCGGCTTAGCAGGGGTGGCAAGTGAGCAAGCAGCAGTGGCTCTGCTACCATTCCAGCCTCTATGACCCCCCCCAGGCCCCCGCAAGGCACACCACTGCCCTGCAGGCTGGGTAAGGGTAGACTAGGGCTATAAAGTGGTGGATCAACAATCAGAATGGGTGAATTTATGGGTGAATGAATAACAAATAATTCAGATCCAGAATCTTATAAAATGGCTATGCCACTGAAAGCACAATCCTAAACTAGAGTTAGGCCGGCACAGCAAAGTTTGGCCAGACAAGGGACACGTTTGACCATAAAGTATGTTTGGACCACTTCCAGAGTTGGGGAGGCCAGCACACAGACATGCCCCATCCTCCCTGACTCCGAGAGTAGCCCAAATGTGCTTTACGGTGTCCTTTGTGCTGGCCTAACTGTGCTGGCCTAATGCCAGGTTAGGACTGTGTTCTGACTGCTCTAGGAATGGTTTATCATCAACAATCTGATTGAGCAGTCTGTGATCTCCAGGCTGTCCATCAGACTGTTGCAATTTCAGCTTTATCCTGCTTGTGGCCAGAATTTTCAAGTCAACTTCAGTGACTAATCTATGAGTACAGAGAAGGACCAGGTTACTTGCCAGCTCAATATAAAATGTCGTGTAAAACAGTTATTTGCTTTTGCCCATGGCACATGATATGCACATTCTCATGGCATGCAGCTTTGTGAATTCATCTTGAAAAACACCAATCCAAGCACAAAATATATTCAGGCACCTTTGCCACTATGAAGAAGAAAAAAAGCCCAAACATTACATTCAGTGGATAAAATAACTAAAAATGGTATTTCATGAGTGGGTGCACAAATAGAATTTTGCAAGCTTGTTTTAACTAGAATTCATTTTTTTCCCTCTTGAAATAATAGCAGCTCTGTTAGGGTCAGTTCATATTTTATACCCAAAGTGGTTTTGTCTATTTCTAGTTGTAATGTAATATATTAGCACTTCCTGAGCAGTTAATATGCATCACCACATCTGGTCATTAATTCTTCAAGTCTTGCCTAAATCAGCCTTTTGTAGGCTGAAGAATACTATTACTATTTTGTTAGTTCCCTGTGATTCTCTTCCAATGTGCTGTGAAAAAAAAGAACTACTTGACTGATTTTGGCATCTTCGGTATTTAAATTGGCTTATTTTTGCATAGCGCAGCTGATATTTTTTTTTACAAGACTCCTATATGAAATTATCTCACAGTACATTCAATAACTTAAATTCATTACTCCTTGTCAACTCACCTCAGCAACCTGCACTTCGCCCATGTTAAGAGACTCTGAGACTTCTGTGCCTTCTGTGATGTAAAGAAAGATCCCTAAGCTCTTGACCCGACATTTAAGTTAAAAAAATTAAAGCAAATCTGGGTAAAAAAAAAAAAAACACCCTTCAGTTGTCATTATTCAATTCTGGAGCAAGATAATTTGCTGCAGTCTCAAAAAATCAGAGACTGTATAATCAGCTACTGGGATATGGACTGGCTGAATTGGCAGGGGGGTAGACCTGATGATATTATAGGTCCAACTGTATGATAAAACATTACGTATTGAGGCCTATTTGGGGGTCCTCATCTTACAATGTTGTTGTTTTTTTTAGTTTTATCTTTTACAATTATTTTAATATAATTTCATTTAGGGCACAATCCTAACCTGGAGTGAGGCCAGCAGTTAGGTCAGTAAAGTTGGGCCAGCACCAGAGCCATCATAAAGCACATTTGGACCACTCTTGGAGTCAGAGAGGATGGTGCACATCTGTGTGCTGGCACCTCTGACTCCAAGAGTAGTCCAAACATATTTTATGGTGTCCCTTGCGCCAACCAAACTTTGTTGGCCTAACTGTGCTGGCCTAATTCCAGGTTAGGATTGTGTTCTCAATGGTTTCACCTATGATGTAATAACAGCAATAAAGAGCACTTAATAATACACTTAAAACGTTGCAGATAGGATGAGGTTGGTGGAAGAGCTCAGGTTCACAATGTAGACAATGACTGAATGAATATCCAGTATAATCAGTGTCTGTTTTACTGGTAGTGTCCTCCTTATTCACTGTGTCTACCAACAGGGCACATGGCATCCACCATTACAGCCCCCCAGAAAGACTCTGTTGTCCATGTGTTGAGTTGGCTCAGGTAGGATTACAATATTTGTTGCCCCTCTCCAGTATGAATCAATCATGATACAGAGCTAAATGACAATATGAGGACATACATGAATGCATGCCCACTGAAAACAAGACTTGTATTTCCATCAAAAAATAATTGGAAGAATATTTATTTTGTTTATTCCTAAAATACTTTGAATCCTGCCTTAGCTCAAGCATCCCCCACCAATCACAAAAGACAAGGTAATTCTTTGCCACGAATAGGGTCACTTTATTATGGCTCAATCCTATCAGGCTGGATGCGACATCAACCATCAGCATAAAACAATCACACAAAAGCACAAAAACACACAAAAGCAGAGGAAGTGAAAGAATATACAAATAACACTCTCCCAAATCAGCCGACTAAATTAAACACATGTGCAAACAAAAAGATCTTTGAGATCTCCTTGTCCTTACCTCTTCCTACACTCAGCTCTCACTTACCTAGAATGGTGAAGAGTGGCTGAGACAGGCCCGGCCAATGCCTGGGTGCTGCTGGGCAGCCGGATCCTAACCCCGTGCTGGAATAGGCAGGCTGACTGGCCTGCCCATATCCAGCACAGGGTTGGGGTTGCATGTGGCACAGCTCATAGTAAGGGGATTATATGTCCTTTATCCCAGGTGATGCCCCAGCAGTCCCAATAGGGCTACTCGGAGCTGCATCTCTGAGCAGCCCATGTCAGACCAACTGGGCCAGGGTCAGGAGTTTGGCCTATGTCAGCCAGGCCAGTCCCACCCTTCTCCCCGGGCTGGTCTGTCCATGGCCCTCCCCACTCCTCCCTGACCCTGTTCCCGCCACCCTCCCCAACCCGCCATGCCATCCTCCCTAGGTCGGTCTTACCTGGGCGCTGCAGGCCCAGGTTGCAGCGCAGGGAGGCCAGCCCTTGTCCATGCACTGGCTTCCCCTGCCCCTGAGTTGTCGCAAATGCGCCTTACAGCCTGCTTGCGTCACTCTTAGGCTGCCACAAGGGACTTGTGCTGGCCTACTGGGAGGTTTGGTCTGCGCTCTGAGAAAGCCCAGAATTGCCATCTCCACTCAAAACACCTTGTATATGCATTAGTGCATATGTCACTCTTCCAGGTGGCTAGGGAAAGGGTGGGGAGCTGAGCCACTTCTTTCCCAAACATTTTACCTTTCACTGCTCCTGGTGCACATCTTTGCTCTGTATCAGTTTCAGAAAGAATGGAGCGTACTCAGTCTCTGCCTCTCCCTTTCCCTCACTGTCTCTCAGCCCATGCCCAAGACACTGGAGAAAGAAGAGGCTGCTGCCGCCAGTAGTGAGACTAACCAAGTTTCTGCCCCAGAGCCAGGCTAATGATCGCCACCACCAGTGCTGCCTCACCACACCCCTAGTGTCTGCAAACACTCCATTCATTTCGGAGCGATACGAGAGCAGGGGTGTGCGGGTGGGCCAAACCATCACCACTGCCGCTGCCACTGGCAGTGCTACACACCTCCATGCCACCTCCTCCTCTCCACCGGCATGCCACCACAGGTAGAATTAACCCCCACACACACACACACACACATACACAAACTGATAGGATTCTTACTGGCTGCTGCCCCAAGCTTGTTCTTAGCCAGCTGGCAGAGGATCAGAGCACCACAGAGTGGTTCCATCAGCAGTGGGCCAAAAGGGCATGTTGACAGGGATAGGATGCAGGACACCCCTTGCCAGTTTTCTGCCTTCCCAACTCATTGCTAAGCGTAAGCATTTCAGGTGCCATGTCATGGATGTGCCAGCCCTGGGCATGTCTACCACCTGGGTGCCACTATAGAAAATGCTGCCTTCCGTGTTCTTGCCAGATATCCATCCAGCAATGGCAGGATGTGTGAGAGAACCTTCCCAGTTAAAGCAGGATATCCACTCATGCAATCTTTACCAGTGCAAAACTACAGTCCTTTTACAATTTACAAAATATAGGCTACAGTCCTATGTGCACACCTATTGGAACAAGCTTCACTTCAGAATAAGCATGCACACAACCAAGCTGTCAGGCTGCAATCCTGTACATGGTTACTTGGGAGGAAGTTCCAGTGAATCCTCTGGCATGTACTTCCAGTAACAGATATGCATAGAGCTGAAATGGAAGCTCTTTATTTAATCCCTGGGAATCAGTGCTGCATTACACTAAAGAACAGATGGGACAGATGGAGAGGGTGTTAAGGTATTCTGTCATTCCATGTGAACTCTGTGTATTCCATCAGCAAAGCAAGGAAATCTCATAAAGATGCACAAAGACTTTAAACAGAGCTTACTAACCTCTGAGGATGACATCCTTTGTTATCATATTGGTGTGTTGGCATATAAACTGCAATAGCATGCTGTCAGGGGCACAATGTGTAGCAGAAGTCATACAAATCACAGTAATTGTATGTGCATCTTTCCTAGGCTGACTGTCAGTCCTATCCAACATTCCAGTGCCAATGCATTCAACAAACATTCATTCAAACATTCAAACAAACATTCCCTTACCTAGAGGATGGCTCTATGGCTCCCCCTCACTACAAGATGCAGCACAAGCTCCATTGGCACAGCTGCATCAGCACTGGAAAGTTGGATAGGTTTGGGCTAAGGCAATGGTTCCCAAACTGTGAGTTGGGACACCTATTTCCCAACTCACAGTGTGGTCGAGAACCAATTTCAGGTAGGTTGCAAAGCATCTAGAGCAGCCATTTTAAAAATATGGGAAGATGGGATGCTGGAAAGTGGGAGGGCTGTGTGGTTGTTTTGCTTAGGTGAAGTTTCTAAATAATCTTTTTTCTTTCTTTCTGGTTCATTTACTATTGGAAAATGGCTGCAAAATAACCCAACTTATTGCTGCTCTCCCAGGAAAGTAGCAGGCTCTGGCATCACAATGACGGCACTTCCAGCCATGACATAACTTCTGGTGGGTCCCGGACAGATTGTCATTCTAAAAAGTGGGTCCCCATTCAAAAAATGTTGTGAACCACTGTTAGATATAAAAACTGACACCCCAAGGAAAATAACATTCCCCTTTTCTGAACTTTATTATTGAAAGTTGAATGACTGATCGTAGTGCAATCCCTTACCATGAGCAGATTTCATGTCAGCACAACACATATTTAAATTTTTGGATGAACTAAATATGTTATATATGTATAACTATACTGCACTTGCTGGTTTGGCTTTGACATAATCTTGTCTCTCGGTTTATGGTTGCATCATTTAAAAGCTAAAACCTATTGAGCATAGTCCCTGGGTTTAAATGGCTGCATCAAAGAGAGTCAGAGCTCTCTTTCTGTTGACTCGCTTTTTATGAAGATAGTTAATGGTTCAATGAATTGACTGCATGCATTTTGAGGGTTTGCCTTGCAGCCCTTTAGCACCCTGGCCCACTGCTCTTTCTGCCACTCTCCGACTGCACCATTTCACCTTTCCTAGGAGACACCATCCTGTTATTCATGTACTGTTTCTGAGATTTCTAAAGGGTTTTTCTTTCTATATCTATAATCTCTTGTTCTAAATTGAATATTTAATGGAACAATCACTTTTCCTTTCCAAAAGTGCCTAATGCAAGTTCTGGTCATGCAAAGTGGGCTTCACAGGTTGTGCTGATCTCCTTGGGGCAACAGGCACTTGTGCATGCCACCTTAGTTCTCTGTTCCTCAGGGGTGATTTTGGGAGGTCACAGGAGGCTGCAGTGGGGAAAAAGTGTAGGAAAGCTACAATA
The DNA here is from genome assembly GCA_029204185.1 of Lerista edwardsae. Lineage (NCBI taxonomy): Eukaryota > Metazoa > Chordata > Lepidosauria > Squamata > Scincidae > Lerista > Lerista edwardsae. Next base: position 9,684,763 of record JAJKFI010000014.1, read on the forward strand.
AGTAAATGGAACTCTCTTTTGGACTCCTTTGGAGTTAACCCCTTATGTCCACATGTGCAAGACCCATGCATGCGAAGCAAGGCTAACAACTCCATCCTTGCGTTTATGGTTAGGGTGATCAAAATATGAAAATGACTAGGTTTTTCCAATGCCTTCAACACTTTTCTATCAGTGGAATAGAAATGCTAATTCACAGTGTGAATAGAAAGCCAGACTTGAATTCATTCCCAAATAACTGATTCCCAGGATGCAATTGTGTCTTTCAGTGGGAACTCCAGGCTTAAATTAAGAACCCAAGGCTAGGACCAAGCCTATACTAGTACTGAGCTGCTGTGGGTTTGAAGCTCAGGCTCTCTATGCATAAAAAAATCAGGCAAATGTATTAGCAGCCTCTGCTATTGGCATGCAGCTGTGGTTCATATGGTTGTTTACTGGCAGGCTCCCAACTTCCATTGCTGTGAGTGCCACTGAATATGGGAAAGGAACATGTTGCATTTATGGGAGAGCCTAGGGTACAGCGGGAGCTGCAGAACCTGGCATGATACGTTAGGCTGTGCAGGTATGCTGCTGTTGAGTGGATCACAGCATCTGGGTTATGCCAATGCTGTCACAATACATACCTATACAGCATACATGCAGCATGTTGGATATACAGTAGCATTCCCATATCCAAAGCAGCCGCACACCTGCAGGCTGCTAACACAGCAGCCTTGCTGCTTCTGCTTCTGCCACCTGGTGCTCTCCTGTAAGGATGCCAGGTCATTCCCTCTTTTAGTGACAGTAATGGAAACTAGTTGCAGTCGTGTCCTTGGCCCAGGCACTGCCCGGGCTAGGTCCCCAGACTGCCGCCTTCCACTCAACTAGAGCATCCAGAGCCTCACACAATGTCCTTAAGCCCTCCAAAAGCACTTGAAGCTTTCAGAAGGCCTTTAAGCAGCACTTCCTATGAACCTGGAAGTACTGCTGAAAGGCCTCCCAAAAGCTTCAGAACACTTTGAGGTCGTGTGTGGCCTGCCTGGCCCTTCGCAGCACTAGGTTTTACAAGCAGCCTCTCCCCGTCCTTTTTGGAGCCATTCCCAGCACCTAGAGCAAAACAGAGGCTACGCTGGCTATGAACGGCTCCAAAGAGGAGGGGGAAAGGCTGCTTGCAAAACTTAGGGCTCAGTCCTAAACTGCAGTGGAACAGGCGGGCGGGCTGGCAGGCCTGCGCTGTATGCAGCGCTGCTGGGCAAGATCCTCCCAGGGGCAAGGGCACGTGCACGCCTTATCCCGGGGAAGACGCCATGCGCCCCAATGGGCTCCACGGATCTGCACCTGCTGTTTAGCAGGCGCGGAGCTGAAGATACCATGTGGCCCGAATCGGGGCCACATGGCCTGGGGCAGGGAGCTTGGATGTAGACTAATGGCTGCATCCTGGCTCTGCCCCCTCCCAGGGCCAGCCCGCCGACCCCCTGCCCAGAAATGGCCCCCGTCCCGCCCTCACCCCACCCAGAACTGCTCTTGTGCCAGCCGAACTCAGCTGGTGCAGGAGTGGCATAGCAAGGGCTTCGGCAGGCGCTGTTGAGCCAACTCTGCTGCTAGCGTTGGCCCAACAGCAGCAGCATTGACGCGAGGGTGACAGTCAGTGCTCTCGCGCCAGCACTGCTGCTGTTGGGTTGACACTAGGCGCTAGATCCGGCCCAACACAGGACCTTGGATTGCACCCTTAGTGCTGTGATCCTCCTCTAGGTGCACCACTGATCAGTGGATCACTTTTCAGAATGTATCAGAGGTTTTTCTTTCCTTTTTCGGTTAAAGTGCGTCTGCTCATGACTGACACGCAAGGTTTAGCTCGGTATGTTTTACTGTATCACTAACTTTAATGGTGAAGTGTAAATTCTGACATGCCTTGTAAAACCGCCATCAGCCTTGGCTAAACCTGACACCTGGGAAGCGCTTTATAGCACAATGCACAGCCTTTGCAGAACATTTCCTAAGCATGCCTGGCCTTATCCCAAACCCTGGAATGCAAGTCAAAGCTTTAACCTCTCATGACCACAATACCTTATACCAGTGATGGCAAACTTTTTGGGCTTGGTGTGTCAAAACTTCGGAAAATGCTTAACTTGACTCTGCTGGGGTGTCAATCCCCCTCCCAAACAAAAGAGAAACTATCCTTTATATTCATTTATTTAAACAAGGAATGCAATCCAATTATGTGCAGTGCTATGTTTTCTGTAAAGAAACATCAAATAATTGCAAAAATGAAAAATGAGTAAAATGAACTCAGATTTTGTCAGGTGTTGGTGAACACTGGTGTGTCACCGCAAACGTTTGTGTGTGACCTTTGACACGCGTGTCATAGGTTCACCATCACTGCCTTATACGATCAATGGATGCAATGATACAATGGTGTTTATAGAAATACTAGCTTTTTGTTACCCGGCGTTGCCCGGGGGACAAAGTATCCCCAGCGTGTAGTAGGAGAAGGAATGCATACAGGGACAGAATCAAGCAAAGGAGCGTACTGAAATTGTCACACGCACTGATCAATGTCTGCAGGTCCCGTGGCAGTGTGAGAAACTCACAGTAATGTTAATTTAACTCAAACCCTGTTTGTAACCCACATTGTTAGTTTCCCCTCCAGGAGGAAGAATAAATATGAGGAGACAGGGACAAAATCAAGTACAAGGGCAAACTGGAGCAGTCATACTCACTGACCAATGTCTGCAGGTCGTGTGTTAGGATAGCACTGAAGTATGAGAAAGTGGAAGAGGTAGCCAGCTAGCTCTCTGGAAATAGGTCCCTCTCAGATCCGACTGGGTGCTGGAACTCTCTGGATCATTTGCAACTCTTTTAAGCCAGTTTCACTTTAGGTTTGGCTTTGTGAATCACATAACCTGCAGAATCATTTCTGACCACAGGGTGGCAGCAGACCTGTAGCCCAATGCAATCCCTTTGGTTCCTGACGATCTGGCCCCGCTCCCCAAAAAATGGGGGGCTGTAGGGGGGTCTGACCCCCGCAGTGTTCTTTGCCAGGCTGCAAGGTACGTGTGTGCCAAGTTTCGTGGCTGTGGGTCAAGGCACGGAGACGCCTATAAATAACATACATACATACCCACATACACACACACATACACACACACATACACACGTCCGTTTTTATATATATAGATAGAGCAAACACCGTCCTGAGCCCAGAGGTCTATTATAATAGGAGGCATTTTGAAGGTACATAGGTTCATTTTCTACTGTGAAAAGACTTTGGCAGAAGTCCTGAGGGAGAAATTCAGTTCAATAGGATAACATTGGCGAGCTATATTGCTGTAAATGTGACACATTTTTAACTATGTAAACACCACAGTGTTTGAGGTTCATTGCAAAAACTCTTCCAATTATCATGTTAAATCTAGCGACTCTACAGTAATTAACATAGTAAATCTATTTTTTAGTATAATAACAAGGGTACCATCCATTTCTGTTAAGTCTCTGTTAAGGAAAGCTAGCTAAGCGGCACATGCGAAATCAACGCCAGTGAAACCAATGGAATAGAAATGTGGGGTTTAAGTGTGGCTGGATTATGTTCCAAATGTTAAACCTTTCAGAGGAGAAGAAATGTACTGGCATAGACCAAAAAAAATAAAAATAAATCTCTGTGTTTTGGAGCTGTTTAAGCCATTGCCTTAATTCTTTAGTCAATACGAGTCTTCATTTCCAGCAGTGGATTTGGTGAGTTGTGAGTGGAATTGTTTTTTCTAAACATAACTAAAGTTCAATCAGGTATTTTAGCTGCATTAATCTAAATCACGCCCAGTTAAACTGAGGTATCCATCTGATGCTCTGACTTGGATCCAGAAAATGATCATCAATCCTGAGCTATTCAGTGGAGAGCATTCTCCCTCCTTTCCCCAGGTTCCCTTTGTTTTCTGAGTTTACTGCAAAAGCTTCAAGACTTTTCTCACACAAGGAAGCCACAAGTCACCTGGTTAGTCGTTTATTCCTTATCTTTTTTTTCCCCTGACCATTATTATTATTCATGTCATGTCATGACTATTACTATCTCTCAGCAAGCACAACCCTATGCTTAGCTACTCAGAAGGAGGTCCCATTGTAATCAATGGGGCTTACTGTCTGGAAAGTGGGTATAGGATTGCAGCCAACCTCACCTACCTCACAGGGTTGTTGTGAGGACAAAAGAAGTGGAGGAACCATGCACACCACTCTGTGCTCCTTAGAGGAAGGGTGGTACAAAATGTTAAGAATATACATAAATGAAAAATTTAAATAAATACAGTACATTTGTCATAGGGGGTGTCAAAAATGTACAGTGCCAAATGTGGTCCACCCACTGATCTGAGACACAGCCCAATCCTAACCAGGCCTGGCATAGGCAGGCTGACTGGCCTGTGCCCAGTAGTGTCATCTAAATGATTTAAGAACAGGTACTCACTTTTGATTGGCACGTGTCGGGACCCGCCCACCGGAAGTGACGGCATAAGCCAGAAGTGATGTCGTGGCAGGAAGTGACATGAAAAAAGCCCTTTTTGAGGCCTCAGATGATTGTAAACTGACCCAACAGTTGCAACAGTATTCCACAGCACCCCCAGAACATGTTAAGGAGGCCTGGCATCATGTTAAAACACCAGAGCAACTCATTTTTCAGTGGCAAGGAAAGGAAAGGCTCCGCTCGCTGCCTGCCTGCCTGCCTGGCTCTGAGAACATGCAGGCAACTCAAACATGCAGGAAATTCAAACGTTGCAGAGGGCGGAGTCGACGAGTGGGCGGGCGAATGGGCGGGGCCAGCTGTAATCCTAGAAACCGGTACTCGCGTACCCCTGCGTACCCCCTGCATGACATCACTGCCTGTGCCATATCCAGCCTCGGTTAGGAGGCAGCTACGGGACAACTCGGCGTCAATGATCATTTGTCCCCTTACCCCAGGTAAAACCCCAGCCATCCCTATGGGGCTACTTGAATCTGCACCAACGAACTCACTGGTGCATGTCCAAGTGGCCTGTGTATGGCCAACCAGGCTGGTGGCGGGGACTAGGATCCAGCCTAAGTGCTAGATCCTGTCTTCACCCCACTCCCCTTGCCAGCCTACCCACAGGCGTGCCCTTTCTCACCTCCCCCACCCCATTCTGCCTTCCTTCCATCCTCCCTGTGCCATCCTCCACAGTCTGGCCTTACCTGGTGTTAGGAGTGGTGCAGGGAGTACAGTGCATGTCTGTGCACGGGCCTCCCTGAATCAGAGAGTAGCACAAACATACTTCACGGTGTGTTTGTGACACTCGTAGGCTGGTACAGGGGATATGTTGGGACTCAATAGTTAGGATTGTGCTCTCTGTATATAAAACACTTGAGGGATGTGGTGGCACAGTGGGTTAAACAGTTGAGCTGCGAGTTTGTTGACCGAAAGGTTGGGAGTTTGAGACCACGGGACGGACTGAGCTCTTGTTGCTTGTCCCAGCTCCTGCCAACCTAGCAGTTCGAAAGCATGTAAAAGTGCGAGTAGATAAATAGAGACCACTTCAGTGGGAAGGTAACGGCATTCTGTGCGCTACAGCGTATAGTCATGCCGGCCACATGACCATGGAAGCTTGTCCTCGGACGAACGCCGGTCTATGGACTTAGAAACTGAGATGAGTGCCGCCCCCTACAGTTGATCACAACTGGAACATTCGGTCATGGGGAAACCTTTACCTTTATATAAAACAAGGATATGAGCTGCAGACTGTGCAGGATGGAATCTCCTCGTCCAAGGCAGCAAAGTCCTGGAGTTAGTGGCAGCAATGCCTCATAGCTACAGTTCCAGGAAGCATTCATGCATTCATGCAGTATGCAAATTCAGTGCCATGATAAGGGTGTTTTCCTGTGATATGTACCACAGAAGAAACCATACCAACAAAGAAGCTGTGTCTGTATGCATAAGATGACAATCTTTTTTCTTAAGGCGCAAAAAGTGTAAATCTGTTCCAAGTGAAGCCAAATTTTGCTCCTATGGATGGATTTGTGAGATGAATCCTGTCATCCACCAGCTCAGAATGTGCAGCACTGCTGAAGGAACACACCTTGCATGCTATGAACTTGAGTGGGGGGGGGAGGAAACCAGAGAGCCCAGGAGAGGTAAATAAAACACTTAAAAAAACCTTTTTACTTACCTCTCTGTAGGTTGCCTTGTATCTATTTGGTCTTCTCAGACTTATGCTAGCTCTTTAGCTGGAATAAGTCTGAGGAGATTCCTTGGGGAGGGTCAGACTGGGAAGGAGAGATAGGATCTCAGCATGTGTGACTGCCCAGTGGCGTCACTAGGAAGTGTGTGTGGGGGGGTGAAGAGTGCACTGAGGACACAATCCTATGCAGCACCGGAATGGCAAGGCCGACTTGGCAGTGTCATATCCGATGCTGCATAGGAGAGGCTGGAGCCTCCCCCCATGGCAAGGGAGTGTGTGCTCCCTTACTGTAGGGGAGGCTCCAGCCTCCCGTATGTGCTCTTCGGATCTGCACCCGCTAAAGAGCAGGCGCAGATGCAAGGAGACCGCACAGCCCAAATCAGGGCCTCATGGATGGGCTTAGGATGTGGACATATGGCCACCTCCCAAGCCTGCCCATCTCCCTCCCGCCCAAATCCCACCCCCAGCCTCTCTCCCTCCCACCAATCCTCGCCCTGATATGGAACAGAGCCTCCCTTGCGTCGACCAGCTTTGGTCGGCGCAAGGGAGGCTCTCTGTCCGCTTCAGAGCTTTAGCGCCAACGCGGGTGTGCCCCCCCAGTCGTTCAGCTCCCCCAGTCGGCGTTAAGCACGTAGCGTTGATGCAACAACATTGCGTCAACGCTACATACAATCTAGGATTGCGCTGCCCGTGCAACACACACTCAGGTGTGTGTGTGTGTGTGTGTGTGTGTGTGTGTGTGTGTGTGTGTGTGTGTGTGTGAGAGAGAGAGAGAGAGAGAGAGAGAGAGAGAGAGATTTCTGGCCAAAATTGTGAAAATCTTGGTAGTTTCAAATAATACCATCATGTTATATATAATCTGACATGTAATTTAATACAGAATACAATGAAAGAAATCATGTTGAAATATCTGTATTGTTTCAAAAGATATAGCCAAATAACCAGAAAAGGAAAACATAACTGCCTTATGGAACAAAAAGTGGATTTCCTTAACTGACTGATGAGACTGATTGTTCTGGAACCCAATTAAGACAAACAGGGAACCAATAAGGTATTCATATGAGACAGCTAGAACTCTTATTCAATTGTGTGTCATCAAGTTGGGTTGGTTACTGATTTGTTGGGTGACTGGTATTGTTATATATAAAAATACATAAAGTTAATAGGGGTTAATAGTGATGCCACTGCATTTAGGCTTGGTGTATGATGTTGTATGATGTAATTTATGTGTGGTCTGGTAAGGGAAGAGATTCTATTCTGAGGATGACACAATGAGCTCTTGCACCAGGTGACGCAAATCCTAGTTACACCACTGTGACTCCACCAAAATCTGCCCCAAAGACACTCTGCCCCCATTTTCCCCAATCTTGCCCTGATCTGCCCACTGCAACAGAAGAGGACGGCAGAGGTTTGGTGGGGCACTGTAACCTGCAAGTGTTTGGGCTGGTGGCTGCAGCCCACTGAGCAGTTTTTGCACCATTGGCCTGGGACGTACGAGATGGACCATCCAGCACCATAAGGCCCACATAGGGCCATTTGTAGAACAAGAACACTTCCCAGCCTGCATCTAATAATTGAGGTATCAAGGCATAGAAGGGAATTTCAGATTATATTAACATTACATAGTGAAAAACAGAACTGGCACTTTTGGGATATATTAAAAATATGCAGTTCAAGAGAAAAACAGTCTGTTTTCATTCCTTTAACATTTCTAAAGTTCTAACGAGCTAAATTCATTTTAAAAAGCAGTACATGTTTTCTTTCATGTAAGAAATTTTGATAACATGGAATTATCTTGTAACATTTTAACAGATCCTGCAATCAGTTAAAGGACAGACAACGTATTTTATTATGAGAAGAAGCAGAGAATTAAGGGGTCAGAGAAATGGCACAAAATTTGACAGACATGGACTTCTGAAACAAGCTAGATGGAAATGAAATTTTACAGACCAAACCTGTTAGTGTGATAACAATATGCTTTGTTTGAACAGCAGCTTGGCATTTACACCAAAGACAGCTCTGAAGAAACAGTGTTTTTAAAAAAAGTTTCAACACAGTGCAATATGGAGATCTGTGTTGTATTCAGACAATATCCGTTTAGAAAGAAAAGGTCATAATTTGAAAACTCAGCATCATAGTAATAACTGAACTGCAATAAAAAGTTGCCTATTATGATAAATGATTTTATGTTGACTTGTATTGAACACTTTTAACCACGCAGATTTTCTTTTCAATCCAGAAGGTTTTGCTACTTTGTTCAAATGGTTAATAGCTAAAGTTCTTTTTTCAGTGTAAATTATATGATCCTAAATGCACTTTTCTAACAAAGTCTGTTTCCTGGGATAGTGCAGTTTTACATTTGGGGTGGAGGGTGCAACTTGTGATTATGCAAAGAAGCAAAATAAATTAAATAAAACTCTGATGTATTATAGGCAGACATATGCGATCTCTTTTGTTCCAGAGCGAGTTCATATATTGAGCACTTTCTTGTTCTGTCTGACATTTAGATTTTGCACAACTAATTCAGTGGTTTATATGAACAGCATCTGTCATTGGAATGACAATAGCAGCTGGATAAAATATGAATTGGAAGAAAATCCTTAATTGTTTTTAGGAAGTACACAAGAATGCCAGTGAAAGGAGCTCCTTTCTATTCACAATATGGAACCTACAAGATTAATAAATCTATCTCTTTGTTAAATTTATCCCTTTGTCAGTGAATCTGTTACATTAGTGAACATTTCAGCTGTAATGACATGAGGGCAATAAAATACAACTTCAGAATTTTAAGGTATTTCTTGTAAAGTACATAAGATATAAGCAATATATCTGTCTACTTTATTCCTGGACTTACAAGGCACTACTGCGCAAATAAATGAAGGGCCTAATCCAGAGCCCTCCAGTGCGAGTGGTACAAGTGTACCTACCATTCACGCTGGTGTCGCATAAGGCACCATAAAGCGCCACCAACTCTGGCAAAGTCAAACTGGTGAAACAGCCTTTCCGGGTGAGGTGGGAGGGCGTTCCGAAGCTGGGAAGGAGTGGAATGGGGGTGACACTGGCAGTGACGCTCGCTGCTGGATCCTGACCTCTGTGTAGGGCCATGCGGCTTTACACAGAGACCTATTGCTTGCCCTGCGCCCTTACCGTGGGGAAAGTGGACAAACATCCTCTTCCCTTGCAGAGCCTCCCACGCCTGCCTGGCAGGATGCAGGGTTACTTAATCCTTAAATATGGCCTTAGTTAACAAGCAAAACAAGGAAGTGGAAACTGCTTTAGCAATTATTCATTATATCTGTGCTACTTAACCCCTGGACTCTGAGATGAAAAACAGTGACCGGCAATCAAGGAGACCAATCTTGAAATTAGAATAAAATTAAAACGTGTAAACAATTGTACAAAAAAACCTGGTCCTGTATACTTGTAGGTAGCACAATTTTAGCTACATCTTCTAATAAACTGTGAAGTACTAAGCATTTGATGCAATTGCCACTTCATCATTTGTGCATGATCTTGTTTACTTGATGCTGTGTTTTGCTTCATTTGCATATTGTTTTGATTTTATTGTTTTATATTACGTTTTTTAGTCCTCCTAAGCTGGGAAGAAAAATGAGTGTGCCCAACCCTTTTACCCCGTCATCAATGCAGTGAGAGCAAAATGGATACAATGGGCCCTTCTTATCCACAGGGTCAGTATCTGTAACCATGGATGCTGAGCCGGCAGTTGGAGGGCCTCAGAAGGCCCCTTAGAAGGCCTCCGGGACATCATCGCAAGTCACTTCCTACTTGTGACGGTGACTGTCAGTCATGTCCAGGATGTCTTCTGAGCCCCACCCTCGAGCTGTGGATTTCACTGTTCACAGAATTCGGTGTCTGTGGGGATCCTGGAATGGATTCTGTGGATACCAAGGGCCCCCTGTACTACATAGCAACTGTACATAGCAACATAGTTTTAATACTTCAGCTTTTCAAAAAAAGAATCATTTAGGAGAGAACAAAATAAACAACTGAGGGCACAATCCTAACCTGCACTGGAAAGACAGGCCGGCTGGCCTGGGGGTTGGGAAGCCACTGGAGTCTCCATGGGGCAAGGCACCAGCCACCCCATGGGCAGTGGTGTCATCCAAATGATTTAGGAACAGGTACTCACTTTTGATTGGCACTTGTCGGGGTCCGCCCACCGGAGGTGACGTCATAAGCCAGAAGTGATGTTGTGGCAGGAAGTGGGGTCATAGCCGGAAGTGATGTCATGACAGGAAGTGAGGTCATAGCCAGAAGTGATGTCATGAGTGTTGCCATGGATGTGATCGTGTTTGTAAGAACTTCAGCTTGTGGTTAGTGTTGATTTAACTTATATTGCTTTGCTTTCTAGAGATGTGTATATACATATTTTGCTTCAACTGTTTCCTGGTGAAATAGCAGGCTAGACTGTACTAGATTGGGACCCTTTTGGGACAGGGAGCCATTTAACTTTAATGTTAAATGCAAGGAGCCGGCAAGGAGCAGGAGGGGGAACGGGTGACCAAAAAAAGACTGCGTGGGGGCTGGGGCTGGGGGGAGGCTGCAGGAGGAACTGGGACGCTGGATCTGCACAGCTGGAGGGAGCGGGAGCCCCAGGCAGCCTACCTTCTCACGCTTGCTGCCTTATTCCTGGGTCTCCCTCGCTGCTGCTGCCGCCGCCACTGCCACCGCCTCCTCCGGTCCTCTCGCTCCGCTGCTGCCGCTGCTGCCACCACCACCACGCTGCCTGCCTGCCTCCTCACAGAAAGTGCAGGCAACGGCTGCGGGTGTGCAGTACGCATGTGCAGCTGCTGAGCCAACCAGCCGACGGGGCCAGCTTTGAGTGGGCGGGGCCAGCTCAACTTCTAGGAACCAGTACTCGCGTAGTGGTGCGTAGTGGGTGCATGACATCACTGCCCATGGGGCTGCTCAGATCTTCGCCTGCTGTTTAGCAAGCACAGATCTGAGCAGGGTGCAGTGGCCTGAATTGGGGCTGAACGGTCTGGGAATGGACGGGAGGGTGAATGTGGCCTAATGGCCGCATCCACACTCTTCTCCCATCTCCAGGCCACCCGAGCTGATTCCAGACACTGGGGTGTGTGGCCATGCAGCACAGGAGAGGGGGGTGGCAGCAGTAAGGGCGCAGTGACGTTGCCCCGCCCCTGGCATGTTTTGGACAGGTTACGGCTCTGCTCCTACAAGGGATTAGGTACACTGTGTGTGCAAAGGAGGGGCTATGGCAGCAATGTGATTCCCAGGATCACACTGCTGCCAGGGGAGAGTATTTTCCAACGTACCTCTGCCAGTGCCCTCGGGAGGTGCAGAAAGCCCTACAGATGCTTCTGCAGGGCTTCCCAAGCCTCAGAAACAGTTAAAAAACATGACTGAAAACCACTTCCAGTTTTTTTATCATGAAACAGGAAGTGGCTTCTGGTCATTTTTTTACTGTTACTGAGGCTTGGGGAGCCCTGTAGGGCTTCCTGAACCCCTCCCCCAAAAGCTGGCACTAGCTGAGTTAAGTGTTGTTTTTTTTAAACCCTCCTCCCTCCCCCAGCAGCAGCACAATTCTGGAAATCACGTTGCTGCTCCCCCCCCCGCCCCTTAAAGGGGCAGAGGCAGCTCCTTGCCAGGCTGGTGGGTTGTGACCCACCAGTTTGGGAACCACTGCTCTGTTTTTTTTTTAAGTGTTTTTTTTTAAATAGTGAGGAACCATATTGGAATACAGAATACAGAAAAATACAGAAAAAGAATACAGAAGAGAGAACCTCTATCATTATAGTGATACCTGTCCTATTACAGAAGAGTAGTAGCTCTAAGAGTACTGCTCTAAGAGATTCAGGACGGTGTGCATGAGGTTATCCAATGTTATCCTTGCAGTAAATCCTTGTTATCCTGAGGACAATGGACAAGAGTTCATTCCTGAGTGGGAAGCTGAACACACTGCTTCCAGTCCACATCTAAACACCTTCTCCACTACTTAAAAAAAACTTTAAAAATGGAAAAAAGTTTTTTTCCATTTTGGGTCTTCTGTAGTAGGACAGGTATCGCTATAATGATAGAGGTTCTCTCTTCTGTATTTTTCTGTATTCTGTATTCCAATATGGTTCCTCACTATTTAAAAAAAAAAACTTTTTTAAAAAAACAGCAGGATATTGTATTTGCCTTGTCCAAACTGGCAATTTACAATGTGTTAGTAAATGCTCACTGCTTTGGCTTGTCATGTGATCTCTATGACCCTTCGCTAGGCGGAAACACACTTACAAGAATGCCACGGTCCCGCTGTCTGCTGACTGAAGCTTAGCATTTCACATTCATCTCACATCCCATCCATTGTAGGCCTTGAGCTTTACTTTAGAAGGGATGCAGCAAGAGTACTTTAACGTAGAATGAAACAGGAGTGCTTCTCCATTTGGTGCATAACTTTTATGTACTTGACGTTTTACACACTTACGCTCAACTGTGTAGATGTGGCCATTTCTGGGCAAATTATGCAGCACTGAGATTCATTAACCACTCCCTAATTCCCTGCCATACTAAACAAGCTCCATTAAACACGTAATGTGTTTGTGGCTAACAGAGTTAAAACTAAAATGAAAGGAAGAACTCACCAAGCACATGCACAAGCATCTCCTAAGGTCAGTGTATAGGATAAGGATGGCTGGGGTCAGCTCAGCTCAACGCTCTCTTCATTGTATCAGGTATTTCAGGCAATGATTTATATATTATTCACCAAGTATACATGTACCATGGCAACCAGAACAATCTGTGGATTATGTGTTGGCTCTTGAGGAACGCTGAAAGTAAGAATGCAAATACTGACAGTTTGCATAGATATAAGGATGAAAATGACTTTGGAAGACGGCATTGCACAAGAAACTAGAGCATATTCCACAGAAAGACTTGAGGTGCAGTCCTAACCAACTTTCCAACACCGGGTTAAGGGCAATGCAGCTCTGAGGTAAGGGAACAAGAATTCCCTTCCCTTGAGGAGGCCTCCGTGACTGCCCCCCCCAACTGCAGGATGCAACACATGCCCTATTCACATAGCTATGTCAGTGCCAGAAAGTTGGTTAGGATTGCACCCTTGTTCATGCACTACTCCACTATAGAGAACTATAGGAAATCCATACATCTGTGGACCATTGCACTACAGACCGTTGCACCTAGGGTTTCTCAGAATCTACATTATATGAATGTGGATTAATGCATTAAATAAAATAAACAAATTCATAGTACCTACCAAATATTTCCCACAGAACATATTGTAATTCTGTACAAGCAATCTTATTGTAAATATTTCCATAGTTGTTATATCGCAACATTATAGTTGCAATATGTTATCATCAGTGATGTCATGCAGGGGGTACGCGGTTTCTAGGATTACAGCTGGCCCCGCCCATTCGCCCGCCCACTTGTCGACTCCGCCCTCTGCAACGTTTGAATTTCCTGCATGTTTGAGTTGCCTGCATGTTCTCAGAGCCAGGCAGGCAGGCAGGCAGCGAGCGGAGCCTTTCCTTTCCTTGCCACTGAAAAATGAGTTGCTCTAGGGTTTTAACATGATGCCAGGCCTCCTTAACATGTTCTGGGGGTGCTGTGGAATACTGTTGCAACTGTTGGGTCAGTTTAAAATCATCTGAGGCCTCAAAAAGGGCTTTTTTCATGTCACTTCCTGCCACGACATCACTTCTGGCTTATGACATCACTTCCGGTGGGCGGGTCCCGACACGTGCAATCAAAAGTGAGTACCTGTTATTAAATCATTTGGATGACACCACTGGTTATCATACATACTGTATGTATAGTTATCATATAGTATACTAGCGTTTTGTGACCCGGCGTTGCCCGGGGGCAGAAATCATCCCCAGACTCTATTGGGAGGAGGAATGAGTGTGTTCTGCAGTGCACCCCCACCTCTGGGGGCGTATGGGGGGCCCTACCCCCACAGCATATCTGTCCAGATCGTAAGGAAGGAGTGCACCACGTGTGGTGCACATCGTTCCAGGCGTTCCAG
>JAJKFI010000014.1:9707823-9746430 GCA_029204185.1 Lerista edwardsae
AGAGAGAGAGAGAGAGAGAGAGAGAGAGAGAGAGAGAGAGAGAGAGAAACAAAGTTCCAAACACTTTCCTTGTACCTTCTAACCTTATTGTTTGTGTCCTATATTTCTCAGTGGAAGAAAGCGTAGAATTATTCAGTGCACCAGAAGACTAGATGGCTTCTCTATATTCTACACCACATACCTATCAGCAACACCAAAGCAAAGTCAGACAGGTCAAACCTATATATTTTTTTCAAGTTTAAGATATTTTGGGCTTCTGTAGGAAAATATGAGCATGCTGCAATTCTCTAAGAAAATCTGATGGTCCAATAGTACATTCCTATATCAAGGTTGCAGGACTATCCCTGTTACCAGTCAGAGTAACTGAGAAATTATTGAAAGTCTAGATCATATGTAAATTCATAACACAAGAGCAAAAGTGTGCTGGTAGATCACATCAAAGGCTATCCAATATCCTGTTTCTGGATATCCTGGATTATCTACACATAAGGCATGAAGGCATTTCCCTTTCCCAGTGTTGCTCCCTATGGCTGGTATTCAAACACTACTGCTGCACCTGGAAATAGCACATAATCATCAGACTAGTAGCTGTGGATAGATTTGTCATCCTCAAATGTGCCTAATTGCCTTTTAAAGCCACATTTTGTGGTCAGTTCTCTCTATACTATGGGCCAATCTCTCATCCCATTCATTCTTGTATGTTTCAGGATAGTTTTTGAAACAAGGCCAGCATTTTTCTGAAACACACTGGTGTGCTGAACTGGATGGATGAAACATTTAACTCAGAGCCAGAGCAGGCTCTGATGGTGCCTGGGGCGGGGTAGTAATGAAAGACAGCACCATGCCCTCCAAGCAGTCTTGCCCAGGGACGAAAGGAGGCCCAAGTGCGCCCATGGCAGGCAACGAAACCCAGGACGTCACCCCGCCCCCGTGCGTCATCCAGGCCTGCCTCCCTGCGCCCGGAATAGCTCCATTTCAGAGCGTAATGGAGGCGAGGGCGGGTGGGCGGACCAAACGGCACATAATTTCGTCTGCGGACTCCACACAATGGTGCCCTGCCACCCCGCCGCTGCCAGGCGCCCATGGCTCGCGCCACCCCAGGCTACAGGGTAAATACGCCTCTCGTCTCACCACATCCCCTGCTTCTGCAATGGCTCCATTTTCAAGCGTAATGAAAGCAAGGGTGGGCAGGAGGTCCCAACTCTGTGCTGCCTTCTTCCCCGGCACACCCAGCTCCCTCGCCAGCGCCCATGGCAGCCGCTACACTGTGTCCTATGGGCATGATGCCGCTGTTCTAACTGGATGTTGCATGTATTTCACCAAATTAGCAAATTTCAATGTTCTTGATTAGGAGCATGATTAGGAAAAAATAAGTAAAATGAGGAGGCATTATCTGAAAGATGAAAAATTAGGAGCTACAATTGATAACAACTGAAGGCTGCAATTAAGAAATGTTTGTAATTGCAAAGCATGACCTATGCTGTGCTTGAATTAGACCTGTGTGATTGGTTTTCTAATCTGTGATTAGAAGAGAGGCATCAGGAAAGGCTCATAGAATATTCAAGTCAACCTCAAATCTCTCTAAGGAAATATGTGCTGTATCTTTTGTTTCAAAGTCACTGATAGTATGAGAAACAATCTGTGAAATTGGCAAAAAGTACATAAAAATAGGGTTACCAGATGTAAACAGGGACAGAGTGCCTATACCTTTAACCATTGTATAGGTGCAGCTCAACGTGGAAGGGTTTAAAAAGCTGCATCTGCCAAAATTCCTTATTCTATGAATGGTTAAAGGTATAGGCACTCTGTCCCTGTTTGTATCTGGTAAGCCTACATATAAACCTCTGTTCCTGCTTTATTCCAAGTCAGATTGTTGGTCCATTATGGGTGCAATCCTAACCAACTTTCCAGCACTGGGGTAAGGGCAATGCAGTTCTGAGATAAGGGAACAATCATTCCCTTGTTTGTTCCCTCAAACATTCCCTTGTTTGAGGAGGCCTCCGTGACTACTACTCCACTGCAGGATACAGCACATGCCCCATTGGCACCACTATGTCAGTGCTGGAAAATTGGTTAGGATTGCACCCTTAATTTAGTATTTTATGTTCTGGGCATGGCTCTCTTGAGTTTCAGATAGGAGTGGTTTTTCCCCTAGTACACTGTGACATTGCCAGTTATTGAAACTGGGTCTTAAATGGAAAGCATATACTCAAGGGGTGGCCAACCTTTCAACTTTAGGGCTCCTGGATCTTTAACAATTGTGTAGAAGAAGGAATTTCAGCAGGTCCAGCTTGTTATCTGTGAGATGACAAGCTGGCTGAAATTCCTTCTACTACACAATTCCTAAAGGTCCAGGAGCCCTAAAATTGAAAGGTTGGCCACCCCAGATATATCCCATCATGTGGTACTTCCCAATGAGGTCAGTTAGGAGTTCAAGTGCTCAGTCGGGTGGGGGGACCTCTACAGTATTATTTCAAAGTCAATATTTCAGGGTATAGCGTCACTATTTCCAGGTAGCAATTGGATACTATCAGTGCAATTCTATAGATATCTACTCAGATGTAATAGTGTTTACTACCAGGAATATGTACAGGATTGTAGCCAGCAATGGGATCTACAAATGACTTGGGGGAATGGAGGGCGGGACTTAGGCGGGACAACTGTTTGATTGGCAGCCCATCCGTGCACTTCCGCTTTCATTCCGCTCGCCCCTAAGTCCCGCCCTCCATTCCCCCAAGTCGTTTGTGGATCCCATTGCTGATTGTAGCATATATACTGGAATTGACAGTAATAGTTCTTGCTTTTAAGCAATCCTTGATCCCCCAAAGTGAAGATTGCAACCTCTCTGTAAGCCAAGTGTGACTTTAGTCATTGTGTTATCCATGTGATAATTTTAGTTACCTATTGATAACCTCCTGAAACTACCTATTGATGAAGTCTCCTGAAACATGTGAAAAAGGTGCCGAGGAGAGGAACTAAATGATTACTAGGCTGGGGCCTCTCCCTTATGAGGAAAGGCTACAGCATATAGAGTTCTTCAGTCTAGAAAAGAGGTGCCTATTTACGGGCCCAATCCTATCCAAATTTCCAGCACTGACGCAGCTGCAATACACTCCAAGGTAAGGGAACAAAAGTTCCCCTACATTGAGGCCTCCATGACTGTCCCTCTACCAAAGAATGCAGCACATACCCCATTGGGATGGCTACACCAGGTCTGGAAAATTGGATAGGATTTGGCCTTAATCTTATTTGCAATGTAATGTAGGGAGTTTTTTTGCATATTATTTTAGAATGGCCTTGCAAATTTAATGCTAGCTAGTATGACTGGTTGTGATTGGTTGCATTATTCTCCTGGTCAAAGACTTCAGAAATGATGGCTCTATCCCACCATTATTGAATTAAAGTATAATAAACACATTTGTTCTTTAGACACTAACCATAGACTTTCATTCCTTGTTGGTAGATTGCATCATGCTAGCAACTCTGTTGTCGCTTAATCATATGAATTTGTGACTGAAATTCACTGTTACTATATTATATTACAGGAATCCATTTCAGGAATGCTTACCCTGGGAGCATATTGCAATGTTGCCAATTCTCTCCTACTTATATTGCTTCTTCTAACTCAGAAGAAACAATATAAGTAGAAAAAACCTGGCAACAGTGCAATAAGAAGTCAACATAAACACCAAAATGGAACTATTTTCAAATATTTCACATTAACTCTGTTTATCAGCACAAAACTAAGCATTTCATACCCATGTTTGCTACTAGAACAAATTAATTGGAACTTTTTATTTATGTTATACGCCACAGGAAAGGGCATTTTCAATTAGTTTGACATGCTTTCAACTCCTGATAATATGGTTGGCGGTTCACATTTTGGGAACTATCATCCTTTTAAGCAGCAACAAAAACCTTCATAAGTTCGGAAGGTATTTCAGCTGATAATCATGCAAGATCAGCCTTTTGAAATGGAATTTTCATTGGAGATTTTGAGATCGCAGTTTGCAGATGGTAATTCCTGTATTTGTCACATCTACTTTCATACTTCGGTGAAAAATGCATGTTGAGTATTCATACTACTCTAACACTATCTAAAAAGTTTTTTTCCTCCTGATTTACATGATTAACTTATTTAATGAGGCAGAAAGAAGGTCCCATCTATTGTAGTTAGTCACGAGCAATGCGGCACTGAATAAATAGTAACAGCACATTAATCTTGCTGACTTTTCATTATTATACACTAACAGGAATAAATTAGTACCTGATCCAATTGTTCCAAAGCATTCACCATGTCTGTTTTAAATAAGCAAGATATGGTATATTAAGAAATTTGTTCCATTGTTAGAATGTGGCAGAGAACAAAGTAGGATGTCAACAGCAGAGTTTTTCTGAACATTGTGAATTTCAAAGATACACTGCTAGAATACAGTCTTTTTTTCTGGAATGCATTCCATTGGGATAATTGGGAATGCATTTTCTTGAGAACCTATCTATCTAAATAATCCTAATTTGATTTTCAAGATATACTACAAAAAACTTGGAATTGTTTACAAAAAAAAAATCAAATGTAGTAAAGCATCGAAATCTGCCTTATACTCATTCAGACCATGATTCATCTAGCTCAGTAACGCCTACACTGACCTTCAATAGCTCTCTCCAGAGGTTTAACCAGTAAACCTTTTCCAGCATTGCCTGGAGAATCCAGGAGTGAAATTAGGAACTTCTGAATGTAACACGTGTGTTCTACCAAAGCATGTGACTTACCATCTCTCCCTAATTTGTTAAAAAAAAATACAGTGGGTCTACAGTTGTTATCCATGGGTTTGACATATTCAGATTTCAGTATCCCAGGGACTGAAGTGGCCCCACCGTAGCCCAAGCTCTCTGAGAGGCTTTTTGAAACCGACAGAGGCCACACGCATCCACTCGTAACCTTTGCAGGCTTCAGAAAAAAACCACAGAGCTGTTTCGAGGCGACTTCCAATTCTTGCCTTTAAATGGCTCTGGGCTTCACTTCAGACTGCCTCTGGAACCAACTGGAGCTCTGCTCTGCTCCAGGCAGGTTCAGAGAGTGGGAGAGAGGACTGAAAACCGTGGATTTGAACGGAACCCCTATAGATAAGAGCCTGCTGCAGTCACTATTTAAAAAAAGAAGTTAAATATACAGGTAGGCCTCCAATATCCGTGGATTTGGGGCCTGCAGATTTCAGAATCTGTGGATTCCAAACCCATGGGGGCAGCTCGACCTGGACCTTCCAGAGGCAATGGGAGCTGTGCACCAGTCACTCCCAGAAAGTATTCTGAGGCAGTGGAGGTGAAGGGTATTCAGAGGCCCTTGGGAGGCCTTAGAAGGTCACTTATGGTTTTTCATAAAAACATCTGTAAAGAACTTTTTATAAAAACTGAAAATATTTAAAGGCCTTCAGAGAGTCAGGTAGGGCTTATGAAAAACAAAATGGCCTTCTAAAGCCTCCTGACGGCATTCTGAGGCCCAGGGAGACTGAGCACGGCCTCCTCAGGCCTCAGAACATTCTCTGAAGGTGAAAGGAGCACAGCTTCCATTGCCTCTGGAGGATTAGATGGCCCGGAGACCTGCAGATTTAATTATCCACTGATTTTGTTATCCACAGGGGTTCCTGGAATAGAACCTCCACGAATGAGGGCACACTGTAATTATTTTTAATGACTTAGCTTGAAGGATGTCCTACATTTAATACAGATAAGCATGTCAAAACATACAGTTATGAACTTTGAAATCTGAATCATGACAAATTTCTTAATATGCCATATCAATCAACTTCTAGATTCTATCACTTGTGAATAGTTCCACCAGCATTCCCTCTTTTATGGGAAGCTAGATGTCCAGCAGCCCAATCCTAACCAACTTTCCAGGTCCAATGCAGCCGTGCCAATGGGGTGTACACTTCTTTCTGTGGTGGGAACAGAAAGTCAGAGAGGTAGCCAGAGGGGGTGGTGCGGTAATGCGCCTCCCTTTTGTTGGAGCCATTCCAGGTGGCAACACCAAAGCGTGCATGTTGCCATTGCCTCCTGGAATGGCTCTGATGGCGAGTGGGAGTGCTTACCATGCCACCCCCTCCTCTTTCTATGCTACAGTGTGGAAGTCAGTCATGGTGGCCTCAAGATATGGGACTGTTTATTCCCTTACCTGGGAGGGGGGGCTGTATTGCGGCTGCATAGGCAATGGAAAGTTGGTTGAGCTGTGAAAGTGGCTTTAAAAAGGTAAAGGTAAAGGTTTTCCCAGGACCGAATGGTCTAGTTGTGACCAACTGTAGAGGGCGGTGCTCATCTCCGTTTCAAAGCCTATACAGCCGGTGTTTTGTCCAAGAACAAGCTTCCGTGGTCATTTGGCAGGTATGACTCTACGCCGTAGTGCACAGAACGCCGTTCCCTTCCCACCGAAGTGGTCCCTATTTATCTACTTGCATTTAGGTGCTTTTGAACTGCTAGGTTGGCAGGAGCTGGGACAAGCAACGGGAGCTCACTCTGTTGCGCAGTCTTGAACTCCCAACCTTCCGGTCAAAAGCCCAGCAACAGCGGATTTACAATAGCCTAAATAAGTGACTATGCTTTTTACATACAAAAAGCAGCCTTTCTTTCACAGCCTGTGTCACCTTTTAGAGGCCTTTTTTGAATGAGTAGCAGCAGTTTGCTTTTTTTATTGCCTTGTCTTTCCTCCTCAGCTCCTGTGTGTTTCAATGTCTTTTGGAAAGAGGGAAATGCCCAGTTATTGTTTAACTTTGCCTGACACTGAAGGATCACTAGGGGTTACAGCGAGGATATTACTGCAAATCTTTTAACAACCGGGATTAATAGCATTTCATTTCTTTGCTTCCAAGCAGAAGTTAAGACTCGCTCTTGTCTGGTCAGTTTCTTTTGGAGGAAAGCTAATTTGAGCTGAATGGCTGCTGCTGCTGCTTCTTTGTAAAAAAAATATGTTACTTCACAAATAAATAGAGAATTATAAGTCTCAAACATCTGGTGCCGCTAATCCCAAAGACAAATCATTGCAGGCTCACAACATCTAACTGGCTTGCTCAGACAAGAAACTGAACTGCTTCTCAGGTATATTGTCTAGGGTGTCCCTTAGCCACAATTAAAGCTGAAACATTGGTGTGTGTGTGTGTGTGTGTGTGTGTGTGTGTGTGTGTGTGTGCGTGCGCGCGCGCGCGCGTGCGTGCGCACACGCAGGGGAAGACAGAAGAATTCCAAATAAATTCTACCTTATTCACTTGCAGCTATTGCAAGTACAGAGGTAAAATTAATGGATCAAGGTGTTCTATGAAAACAAGTAAAAATTAAAATGAATATGGCAAGTTGATACATTCAGCATGCCACAAATTTTGACTGGGCAAATTTTGACTGCCAATTTTTGCTTTTGCCATTACCCTATCCTTCCATTTCAGCACAAAACTTAACGTTTAGGGTTAAATGTAGAGAGGACAGCAGCTATGACCCTGCTGTTTTACCTGGCTAGGAATGTTGTAGCCTGTTTGTCTGCTTATGGCCCGGTCCTATCCCAGGATGCTGCACATGATGCAGTGTCTGCTGCGTCCTCTGCCCTGATCAGGAACCAGGCTGTTCTGAAAAGGTAAGACATTAAAATCTTAACTTACCATCCTGTATGCAGCAGGGTCCCCAGTGAAACTCCTATAGTTCTGTATGTGGCATAGCTCTGAGCATCCTACTAAGGGTGTGTACAGGCTGCAACTGGAGTTTGAGATCTGGCATCAAACTACCTCCAGTCTCAGTGGCATAGCTGTCTGTGACTCATGATGTCACACACACACCCCGAAGCACCTGAATCAGAAGTAATTGTGGTGACCTGATGCCAATTACTTCCAGGTTATGACATGCTCAGAGAGGTTGTGTGCCACTCTGAGCCGCCAACAACTTTCTTCCTCCTTTTTTCCCCCTCCAAAAGCAGGAAAAAAGAGAAAAAAAACGGTCGGCTACTCAAAGTGACTCACAATTTCTCTGAGTCCCCCTGAGGAGGTGCAAGAGAAGGCACAGCAGCTGTGAAGGGGGTTCCCTCCCCCACACTTTTTGATTTTAAAAAAGGAGAAAAAAGGTGTCAGCCCCTCAGAGAGGCATGATGCAACCACTCCAAGTGCCCACAAAAGTACCCCTGGTGTCGCACCTCCACAAGGCATGGGGTACCCCTGGCCCTGCCTTAGCTACACTACTGCCTGCCCTGCCCTGATCCTGCCACCTCCACCAGCAGAAACCAGCCTTGCTGCATGTGGCTTTCTGGCCATTGCACCAGCACTGCACAGACTGGCAAAACCTGTGGTGCATCAATGCACCAGGAGGATAATACTCACCATTATTTACCTGGTGAGCAAATCATGCAACTCCAGATTTCAGAAACTCAGATTTCAGGGTGGGTGGGAGGCAGCCGTGACAACTAAGCCGCGTGCAACAGGAGAGAGCAGTTAAATCTTAATGAGTTTGCGCTAACATTAGTAATTAATGAGCCGCTTCCCATGCCACTTGTGTAATCACAGGCATGATCTATTTAACAACATGTGAAAAACAAAGGAAAGGAAAGAAAGTTCAGCACGGGTCAGGTTTTTGCACTTCAGATATCACTTAACTGTAGCTGTTGAATGGTGTAGTTCTGTGCCCAATCAACAGGGAAAACAAATATCTCCAGAATCTTATTTTTTTAATACTTTTTCCTTCCCCGTATGCAGCCATCTTTGTGGCACATAGAATTCTTCACCTGCATCAGTTAACCATGTACTGCTGGACCCACACTGCAAAGCTTGCAATGATATGTATGATAGACATGTGCGGCAAATGCTGAAGCAAAACGCTTTTGAGTCATACGTTGCTTGGATGGTCTGAATAAAGCCACATTCTGTTGCCTGTGGACTTCAGACAGCACAACACAGAGCTCCTTTAGCTGAGTCATCCCACTTATACATGCCCTGTGGATCTTGTGATGATTTATTCATTGTTGTTTCAAGGTACGTTGCATAATTCCCTTGAGTTCCAGGGGTGGCTGTTCACACAGAGAGCTACAGGGGCTGCTGGAGAGACAGGGGAAAGCCTCACAGTGTACACAGAGCTAGCTGTGGAATAACCTCATCTTAATTGCAAGTGACAGATATTTTAAGAAAAGAGAATGTCACTCTCGTAGGCATTTATGGTGCAGGGCACTTTCTTAACTTACTGGATTGAAATGAGTTCTAGGTCCTCCTGGACAAACTCATGGTTCTTAGTAAACATTGTAAATATTGCCACTGACGGTGAAATCCTAACTGCCAGTTTTGCTGGCACAATCATCCCTGCGCAAGCTCAGAGTGCCACAGACATACACATCTGCAACAACTTGTGAACCAGCAGTGCAGGCCCAACAGCCCACACTGGCCTGTTGGCACCACACATGGGGTCTTCCCCATTGTCTGCGGCAATGGCCCAGAAGCATGTTTCTCCACATGCTTCCGGATGGGGATTTCTGATACTATAAAGCTTGTACTGCCATCAAAACACAAGTTCTGGCGGCAGTAGTACCCAGTAAGATGGGCCATAACAGCCCAATCCTAACTAGTGCCTGCCCTGTGCTATGCTGTTTGTCATTATGACTGTGGCCCCCCAGGGCACAATCCCAACCTGGCGTTAGACTGGCACAGTTAGGACAGCAAAGTTTGGCCCGCACAAGGGCCACCGTAAAGTGCATTTGGACCACCCGCAGAGGATGAGGATGGTGCATGTCTGTGTGCTGGCCTCTCTGACTCCAAGAGTGGTCCAAACATACTTTACAGTATCACTTGTGCTGACCAAATTTTGCTGGCTTAACTGTGCCAGCCTAACTCCAGTTTAGGATTGTGCCCTCAGTATGTGAAGCCTGCAGCTTCCTATGCAGACAGCTTGATAAGAACACATCATCACTATATTTCAGGCAGATGCTATTGCCATTATCTAAGTGAGCTCTGAACTGAGTGCCTGTTTTCCACATCCAGACTTTCCAAACAAGTCCAGGCTGTGGCTCTCAACAACAAGATTGGCAGTGACAGGCAAACTTCCCTGAAAGCTGATTTCATAACACTATCAATCTCACCCCTCCAATCGATGACAGCAGAGCAAATGTGCCATTCTGCATTTTCATTTGTGTGAAAAAAAGTCTATGTTGTTAAAGTTGATTGAAATTTAATATTACTTTTATAATCCATTCTTGCCTCTATGTAAAGAACATGGCTCCTTCCCCCCCCACCCCCAAGACTTTAAGATTTTCAACAGCATAGATGCAGTAACTGCCACCTTTTCACTTCTCACATTCCCAGGTGTAGGAAAAATTAAAATTCTAAGTCCTTGTCTAGCACATGGAACAGAATGCAAAATGAGTCATCTCTCTGTTGTGACAGATCCAGGGCAGTGAACTGTAGCATCGGTTGAGTTGGAATGTAAATTTTGAACTATTTCTACATGTGTGTCTCTGATGTTTTCTGAAGTATGAGTGTGTGTGTGTGGCATAGGCATGGAATAACAGCATGGGTCATCATAGGACCTCTTACGGCCGAATCTTATTCAGATGTCACGCCAATGTCACATAGATGCCCATGCACATCATAAGCCTGTCCAGGTAATGCCATGCCACTGTAGCCCTCCCAGTGATGCTGGTGTGGCACTTCCAACAATGCCAACAGCATCCAATAACAGGGTAACAAGGAATTGACCACAGCATCAGTCACACTTGTTCTCTATACCAATATCCTACTTGGTGTTTGTGAGGAAGAGTGGCACCACCATGCCATGGTCCTCTGCTGGGGGCAACAGCTTGGTAGCTTGGAACCTGTCTTCTATGTTGTTGGTGAGTTTACAGTGGAACACTGCAGTGGACCAATGTTCAGTCCCATGTGACGATGATGCTGTGAAAAACAAAAGGGATTCAGATGCATGTGTAGCCAGTAGTGTCAATGATTGGAGCCTCAGGCATTCGCCTAAAGGGAGCAGACACTTCCTGCTCCTGGCTGATTCAAAAGGAAGGGATAGTTAGGTAACACTATTTGTAGCAGATATACATTTGATAATCTTGAAAGGTTGGAAGGGGGCGGGGTTAAGGACATGAAACAGATGCATCATAAATGCATTGTGGTATGGGATCCCCTCCCCACCTTTACTCCCCTTGAAACAGTGCATTGTACTCACTTTCCTTGTTGGGGTGATGAGGAGGTAGATTTTCCCATTGCATATTGGCATGTGGGAATACCTGTGCCAATAGATATTGGGGCAGACTACCTGAGATAAGAATTCTGAGAAGATAAATGTTAACAGAGTACCTTGCCATTCATATTGCGAGGGGCAAGGAGTTGTGTGTGCAAAGTGCTCCCTTTGTATATCCAGTGCCCTTTCACCATGTTCCCATATCCAAAGTTCTCCTTTGAAGGACAAGGTGGGAATAGATCCATACTGCACATCTTATAATCTGTTCTGTAGCCTGCCTTACATACTGGAGTTGGTGTGCTGTGATTGGCTGTCAACTGTAGACTGTATCCTACAGCCCGTTGAAAAACAGAGCTGGGCAGAGGCGTGGTAGGGGTGCACTTTTGTATCAGGCACTTTTGTATCTTCGCTACACCAGCTCTGTCATTGGTGTAGCATGTTGATGGTATCAGGGGCATGTCCGTCAACTGAGAAGCAGGTAGGATGTGGCATGTATTAACCCCTCCTCACCCTTCCCATCTCACACCCTGATCTCCTTACTTTGGCTTTTATGCAAGTGGAATCCAAGCTTATGTCCAAATCATAATGGAGTGGCATGGGCATCTACTGGCAGACAGCAGGCTGTCGTCGCACCCACATATGTGGAAAGACACTGGCATATGTCAAGGATAGAATTGGACCTTGTGTCCTTTAGCCTAGCACAGAACACAGCCAGTGCTATAGGCCATGATGGGTTGTGCAACCTCCTTACATTAATAGCAGGCTACTTCAGAATGCCAGGTGCAAGGGACTGACAGCAGGAACAAACATTGTCTCATGTGCTTCCTGAGGCACCTGGTGGGCCACTATGAGATACAGGAAGCTGGACTAGATGGGCCCTTGGACTGATCCAGCAGGGCTCTTCTTTAAAACGTGTTTAAAAAGTCTTCTTAAAAATGTGTTTCCATACCTATAAAAGTTGCATAAATCCTTCCAGTTGGTATAATTTAAGTAACCCAAACCTCTGCAGCATTACAGCCCAAGGCCACCCCACAACACTGTTCATACCTAAACTGCAGGTAAAAAGAGCTGCAGGTTCAATCATGTTCTCCTTATTCATTTCATTCATCTCACTGGCTGAACACATCTACTTAGATGACAGCTACAGACAGTCAATAATAAAATGACTATACTAGAAGAAAATATATAAGAAGCGGCGAGGGAATTAGATTACACAATTTATCAAAACTCTACGTTTAATGTGGGTGAAATGTGTTGCTAATTATATCTACTTGTCTGTTTGCACTTACTGAAGCAAATAAATATTTTTATTTTGACGGATGTTTAACAGCCAAGAATGCACCATTATTGTCATCATTTTGCTGTACGAAATTCTGTTTAAGTTTTGTAACATGGCAAGCTTTTTCCCACCAGACAAATAGACTTGAAACAATAAAATATCTAATGCTGCAGTTTGCTTGCTCCTGAAGTTTGGCTGTCTGTATCCCAGGTATGGCCTATATACCCCTGGTATAGTGAAACGCCTCTGGATTCTCCAGTTCTAGTTTTTATTATTCCTATGGCATGCTGCTATCATCTTTCTTTGTTCCTTTTTTGCAGCACAGTCCTATACATGTCTGCTTAGAAGTAAGTTCCATGAAGTTCAGTGGTGTTTACTCCCATGTAAGTGGGTATAATATTGCAGCCTTATGGCCCAGTCCTGTGGGCCTTGTACAAAAGCATATCTCCTGATACACTGCTGTGAAATGCCCAGCAACAGTGCATACAATGCACCACTGTTGGGCCATTTGGGGTTACCACTGCAAAGTGGTGGAAGCGCATCCCTCCCACCAGTGTAGAACCCAGGTTGCACTGACCCCAGTAAGCCAGCAGCAGGGGCATATTGTGGGTGGGGAGAGGGAGGACTGGTAGAGTTTCAGAGAGAGAAGGGGGAGGATATGGGAAGGGAGGGGGTGGATCCTGGCAGCAGTAACTTGCACCAGTATCTTGTCCCCTCTTTCCCAGGGTGCAATCCTAAACTGAGTTAGGCCGGCATAAACTAATCCAGCCAAGTTTGGCCAGCACAAGAGCCACCATAAAGCATGTTTGGACCACTCTCGGAGTCAGAGAAGCCAGCACACAGACATGCGCCATCCTCTATGACTCCGAGAGTGGTCCAAACACTCTTGGAGTGTTGTGGCTCTTGTGCTGGCCAAACTTTGCTGGCTTAGTTTATGCTGGCCAAACTCTAGTTTAGGATTGCGTTCCCAGTCCATTCCAGTCCTTTCCTTTCATCAGATTTATGCTAGCTACATGGCTGGTGTGGGTCCAAGGAGATCCAAAGGCAACCAGGAAGCCTACCCAGATGTACTTAAAAATATTGCCAGTCTTACCGCTAGTTAGCCTTCTGGTTGCCCCCCTCACCATAGCATGCACACAGTGGGCCCAGCTGCCAGTGCACTACATGTGACAGCGGATTGGATTGGGCTGCGATTCATCAAAAAATGCAGTGAAAATTTTTTATCTTACAGAGCCAAATCCTATCCACCTTTCCAGATCTGGCCTTGCCTTGCCAGCAAGCATCTGCATTGCCTTGCACTGCATCCTGCAGTGGGGGCAGTCACAGAGACCCCCTCCAGGTAAGGGACCACGTGTTCCTTTTCCTCAGGGCTGCATTGTGGTTGCACCAGCACTGGCACATTGGATAGGATTGGGCCCACAATCAACACAGCAAGCAAATAAAAAGGCAATCAAGAGCAAGAGCAAGGCCGTCCAGTTAGAAACCTTGAAGCTTCTGCACAGGTTATGCCTCAGAATGTAACATTTTGTCTCAGAAGCAGTATCTATATAAATATCACTCCAGCGCACTCTCACAACTTGTTCCTGAGAATTACAAGATTTACATATTCTAGCAAGAGCTGAGTTATAAAAGTAACATCTATTTACTGAATAATGAACTTGGCAAGGCTGACTGTTACGGCAGAGAGGAGCTGTGGTAAACTGAGAGCCACCAAGGAGAGATGCTCTTTATAATTTCCTATAGCTGACAGGTGCTTTGCTCCCACAGGCAGGTCTTTGGTTTGCTTCCTCATTGCTGAGTGCTGACATGTGCTACCCTTACCAATTAGTTCCACAGGCCCATTCAAGGTGGGTTTGGGGCTGTGATTCATCTTACTTACCTTCTCTCTGAAGTTTTCAAGGCCTTGATTAAGGGCACAAAGAAAGAGCATAGCCTTTTCCAAGAGATTATGGCCATAACAAAGTGCTGCTACCTTCTCTCTTTGATTACTCATGCTTCCCCACAGACCTTCTCAAAGAGACACAAGTCCTCTTTCTGAGTAGATTTGGTTCCACTCAGTCTTTTGACACTAGCAATCCTAAAAGGCCATATAGGTTTCCATGCATTGGTTTTCCAGTCACACTCCTCCTTCATAGCTGAGGTCTTCCTTCCTCATCATTGCACACTTACTTTTTTGTAGTATGAAATTATTTTCTTTGCTGCTAACTCTGCAAGAATAAGCTCCAGCTCAGAGCAGGTGGCTTAAAGAGCTGCCGTCAAGAAATACTGGAATAATAGTTGAAAGCTCAATTTGTATCAATCTCAATCTCAATCTCTAGTATTTATATACCGCTTTTCAACACAAAGTTCACAAAGCGGTTTACAGGCAAATAATAACGTTAAAGTTAAATGGCTCCCTGTCCTAAAAGGGCTCACAATCTAAAAGAATGGAGAACACCACCAGCAACAGCCACGAGAAAGACACTGTGCTGGGGTGAAGAGGGACAATTGCTCTCCCCCTGCTAAATATAAGAGGACACCACTTGGAAAAAGTGCCTCTTGCCCAGTTAGCAGGGCAACTGTATGTATGTATGTATGTATGTATGTATGTATGTATTTATTTATTTATTTATTTATTTATTTATTTATTTATTTGAGTGATTTCCCTCTGAAATCATGGAAATGGAGCTTTCCTCACAAAGAGCAATTGTAATTAGAGTTGATGAACAAATTGACTGATGGCCAAACTGGCCAATATGAGGGAAACATGTATATAGTTACCTCCCACAATTGCTTTTCTCACCTGGCGAAGAAAAAGTGGATAATCCTCATAATTTTTATCTGAAGAAAGAAAAGCAGTTTGTGGAGAGTAATTTTTGAGGGGTAAAATGACAGGGGTGTGCTCCAGTCCTGGAGCCCAAGTCATGAGACGAGTTTTGAGTCAGTGATCCCGTGACTTGACTTGCATACCCAGCATGACTCGACCCACGGGAATTTAGAATCCTGTCTGAGTTGAATTGTGAGTCACTGAGGCAATGGCTTCCTTGAGGAAAATGGGAGGTGGTGTGGGGCATGTGTGTGTATGGGAGTTGGTTGATATAAGTCTTGAAGAGCCCCCTGCCCCTGTGCCCTGGCTGCCTTATAGCATGTTTGTGCCAGCACAAGGGGCACTGGGCCAACGCAGGCAGCAGCTTCAGCCCAGGTGAGTCACAGATAGGTGGAGCAAGCTGCCCCCATGCTGGCTGAGTTTGGCCTGTGCGTGAGCTTTTCAGAGTGGAGGGAAGGCAGGAGGGGTGGAGTGAGGATGGGCCCATGGGTGGGGAGGCCATGGGAGGGGGGGGAGTCAGGATTTGGCCATTAAGCCAGACCCTAAACCCTGTCCTTGGGTTGCTATGCGAGTACCGGTTCCTAGAAGTTGAGCTGGCCCCGCCTACTCGAAGCTGGCCCCTGCTATTTAACCAGGGAACAGTTGAAGCAAACTATGTATATACACATCTCTAGAAAGCAAATCAATAGAAGTTAAATCAACACTAACCACAAGCTGAAGTTATTACAAACATGATCACATCCATGGCAACAATCATGACATCACTTCCGGCTTATGATGTCACTTCCGGTGGGCAGACCCCGACAAATGCCAATCAAAAGTGAGTACCTGTTCCTAAATCATTTGGATGACACCACTGGTCGTGGGGCCCCAATCCAGGTTGCACTGGGTAGCTCAGACTTGTGCCTGCTAAATAGCAGGCCTGAGCAGCCCCGTAGGAATAGCTGGGGCTTACCATGGGGTGCCAAATGTTCCCTTGCCCTGTGGTGAGCTCCAGAGGCAGCCAAAACTGTGTGGAATACAGTGCAGGCCTCCCAGCCTCCAACACAGGTTAGGATTAGGGTGTGAATCCAAACAGGCTATTTAGGGCCTGATCCTGCCAGGCATAGTGCAAGCAGTATGAGTGTACTGCCCGCACCTGTGTAGCAAAACAAGCCAGCAGCAACACAAGCCGGCAAGCGGTGAGTTCACTGCTTGCTGGCATCATGTCCTTTTTGAGTGGGGCAGGAGGGTGTTCCTGGCCAGGGGGAGGGGTGGAGCAGGGAGTGGGACTAGTGGCGACTCTTGCCGACCTCTGTATGGCTGGTGCAGAGGTGAGTAGACCACTTCCCCTCTCGTGTCCTTACTGGGGGTGGGGGAAGGGACGAGTATCCCCTTCTCCCACGGAGCCTCCCGCGACTGCCTGGCTGCAGCAGGATGCAGTGGTAAGCTCCTGGGTAGCCAAACTGAGCTGTCCAACAGACTAAAATTCAAATAGGCTAGGCTATTGTTACCTGAGAACCTCTTTATTTCTTTCATCTGAATGAATTATGTGTGACAAGCTTGTATAGACACGTATGTGGAACTAGTTGTCTGCTAAGAGCATAACCCATGTAATTTACTTTGGAACTGGACTGATGAGAAGAGGCCTCAGGTCCCACAGAATGAGAGGAGGGCTACCCTTTTAATTTGTCAAAGCCATCAATTCCCTCCACCTCACACAACTCTTGTAGGCTGGCTTGGGAGCAGGCTTGTCTACGAGTTCTACGGGTGGTCACACCTTGCTTGCACAGCTCATTTGAAGCTGTGAACAAAAGCCACATCCCAGGACCTTCCTGAAAGCGCAATCCTAATCTGGAGTTAGGCTGGCACAGTTAGGCCAGCAAAGTTTAGCTGGCACAAGGGACACCATAAAGTACGTTTGGACCACACTTAGAGCACAATCCTAACCTGGAATTAGACCAGCACAGTTAGACCAGCAAATTTTGGCTGACACAAGGGCCACCTTAAGGTGCGTTTGGACCACTCAAGTCAGAAGGATGGCACACACCTGTGTGCTGGCCTCTCTGACTCCGAGAGTGGTCCAAACATACTTTATGGTGTCCCTTGTGTTGGCCAAAGTTTGCCGGCCTAACTCCAGTTTAGGATTGTGCCCTCAGAGTATGAGAGGCCAGCTCACAGATGTGCCCCATCCTCCCTGACTCTGAGAGTGCAATCCTAACCAACTTTCCAGCACTGACATAGCTGTGCCACTGGGGCATGTGCTGCATCCTGCAGTGTAGTGGTCACCGAGGACTCCTCAAGGTAAGGAAATGCTTGTTTCCTTACCTTGGAGCTGCATTGCCCTGACCTCGGTGCTGGAACGTTAGGATTGTGCCCTGAGAGTGGTCCAAATGCGCTTTACAGTGTCCCTTGTGCTGGCCAAACTTTGCTGGCCTATCTGTGCTGCTGGCCTAACTCCAGTTTAGGATTGCGCCCTGACATCAACAATGTTTCGATGCTAGCAAAAAGAGAGGTCTGCCTGCACCAACTCCATGGCTAAATTCAAACAGACTGGATGCTGAATTCACACAACTGGCATCCAGAGTGGCACTCTTGATAGTGTGTAAAACTTCAAAATTGATTCAACCAATCGCCTGCAAATCAGCATCTAAGGTGGGCATGCTGTATCTCCAAAACTAGAGCTGATACAGCCGAATCAATGCTATGTTTGAAATCAGTACCCTAGATATATCCAAGAATAAGTCTAACTTCTGAAGCTGCAGAAAAAAAATTCCTTCTTCGTAATTATATTAATTAGTTTTGTCGTTGCACCTTCACGCTTGCCTCCCTTTTCCTTCCCCACTGGACCACTGAGCTGTGCCTTTGGCGCATGGTCCCTGCACACACAATATTTTTCCCCCATGTGCGCATGTTATGCATGTTCTGAAAAGCACACTTGATAACACTATTCTCCCTTACAGCTCTAAACAGATACTTCATCTTCTGAAACATTGTAACCCTGTCTATAAATTCTGCCATTCCAGCACAGGAAAGATGGGAAGAGCAATCTTTTTTACCAGAAGCCTCTTTGTTTGTAATTATTATGGATTGTATTGCTTTTTTGGCTAAAGAATAAATACGCTGCACAAATGACACACTGTAAAACTTGCTGTATAGAAACTTGAAAGCACCAAGATTGGAATAAGATTGCCCACATGGGTCTTTTCAATAAACTAGATAGTGCATTTTCCTGCCTGCTTGAGGACATAAAATAAATATCTAGCTCTCTGGGCACCTTACTTATACTACTTTCAATTAGATGTGTCATGACTCCAACAACATTGACTTAAATCAGTGAGTCAATATAGCCAGTTGTTGGTTTTCTTTCAAATTCCAAACAATGCGGAACCAAAATATTTTATGATATAAGGTAGTACACTTGGACTGAGCTCTGTAGAATCACCCTTGCTTATACAGGAAAATACTGGCAAATGTTGTGCAGAAGTTATGCATCTAGTGAATTCCTACAATTGAAGTTCAAGGAGGGCATTCCTATTCCTTATAATTTATCCTATTCATTACAATAGAAGTGTGATGTTTGTTTCCAGTAACTTGGATGGATTCAGTGGATTCAAAGGTCTGCATACATATTCTCTCTATTTGTATACTATAATAAATATAAAGTCCTGGTCCGCAAGCAATATTTTTATTTCTAGCAATAACTCAAATCTGCTCCTCAATATCTGTGCAATCAGCTTGACAATGTTTAATTATTCCCTTTTGGGAATAATTAACCTTCCATCTCTCTAAACTTACTGAAAAATATAGAGAAAGCAAGTGTCCTCTGGCCATTATTTGATCGTGTCTCTGATTTTTCTTAGCTCTGTCTTAGTATCCCTTGCCAGTATAAAAAAGGGATACTTTTTTTAGTGGCCACCAAGTTGAGCAAATAGACTCTGGAATTAATTGCAAGGAAAAATAAAATAGGGACAACTGATTGTCAGTATCCAGTATCTGATGGTCACAATTTTTCATGAATGTTTTCCCTGTCCATCCCACTCCTAATGCTCTGAAGCAGACGCAGAGCCTTCCTTGCACCAACTGAATCTGGTCTGCGTGAGGGAGGAACCGTTCCGTTCTGGTGACGGGGATTAGTGGGGGAGGGAGGTTGGGGGCGGGACATGAGCGGGCTCGGGAGGCAGCCATATGGCTGCATCCTAAGCCTGTTTGGGAGGCCGCGCAGCCCCAATTTGGGCCGCATGGTCTCCTCGGATCTGCGCCCGCTATTTAGCAGGCACAGATCCAAGGAACACATAGGGGAGGTTAGAGTCTCTCCTACGGTAAGGGAGTGCACATTCCCTTGCCGCGGGGAGGCTCCAGCCTCTCCTAAGTAGCGTTGGATATGGCGCTGGCCCGTTGGCCTCGCGAGTCCAGCGCTGCTTAGGATTGTTCCCTCAGAATCAGAGAGGCCAGCACATAGATATGTGCCATCCTCCCTGACTCCAAGGGTGGTCCAAACATGCTTTACGGTGGCCCTTATGTGGGCCAAACTTTGGTAGCCTAACTGTGCCAGCCTAACTCCAGGTTAGGATTGCACCATTAATGCCATGTACTGCATGAAGCTGATAAATTGTTTTAAACATACTTAAAAAGAATGTGTTTAGGGAAGATTAGAAAGCGATGGAATATGAGATAATGGTGTACTGTAGTTCTGATGGTAATATAGCTTTATTTTTTAACTTAATTTTATTATTTTAATGTTAGGAATAAATATAAAAAAAACTCATCACAGCTGCAATGAAATTAATACAGTACAATAATCAGTACATCATACTATTATTTCAAAGAAAAATGGGAATGAAAAAACGGGAGGGCAAGACAATGGAATGATTGAAAAGGTTACTTTAATCACAGAGAGAAAGAATTTGGTTGTTTTCAGTGAATACTGTCCTACATAATAATCAAGACTCAACATTAGACTGTTTTACATACATCAAAGACAATAATATTTTACAGGGTTTACAAAGAATCTGTATTTATATCTAAAGGAGTTCTAACATTCAAGGTAAACATCAGAGAATTTCTTACTTCCTTGGACGTCTGCAGTGATCTTGTAAATTATCAAGGTGTTCCGAGTTCTAGCAAACCAGCCACATATTAATCGTATAGAAAATAAAGTGTTAGACATTGGAGAAAATGTCTATGGGACATAAATGTTTCTGGAATTATGGGATAAATCACTTTATTAAAATTAACCAAAATGAGACTCATATGGGGTGAAGTAACCTAACCAAAAACACCATGGAGAAATGATCATGACTATCCTACCTAAGAATATGTTGGATCCCCCAACATATTCAGTCCTGAGCCCTATCTGGTAAAGTCTGGCAAGGTGACTGAACTGCATAAATAGCCACACCAGCATGGTTCATCACCTCACCACTTACCTTCCCTGCCTTTGAGCCAGTGATGTCATGCAGGGGATACGCGAGTACCGGTTTCTAGGATTACAGCTGGCCCCGCCCATTCACCCGCCCACTTGTCGACTCCGCCCTCTGCAACGTTTGAATTTCCTGCATGTTTGAGTTGCCTGCATGTTCTCAGAGCCAGGCAGGCAGGCAGGCAGCGAGCGGAGCCTTTCCTTTCCTTGCCACTGAAAAATGAGTTGCTCTGGGGTTTTAACATTATGCCAGTCCTCCTTAACATGTTCTGGGGGTGCTGTGGAATACTGTTGCAACTGTTGGGTCAGCTTAAAATCATCTGAGGCCTCAAAAAGGGCTTTTTTCATGTCACTTCCTGCCACGACATCACTTCTGGCTTATGACATCACTTCCGGTGTGCACTTCCGGTGATGTCACTTCCGGTCCCGACACGTGCCAATCAAGAGTGAGTACCTGTTCTTAAATCATTTAGATGACACCACTGCTTTGAGCCTAATCCTAAGTGCCCTTTTCACAATTAGAATTATCATTCTTATGTCAGGGAGTGCTTTATGGCCATTACAACTAGCCTGCCAGCAGCATGTGGAACTACATGCTACTAGCCTGCTGGCAGCAAGGCTGGAGCAGTCTAGTGTGGAGCAATGGCCAGGATAAAGTAAATCAGTGGGAGAGGCGGGGCAGAGCAGGGGAAGGCAGAACAAGGGTGGAATGGGAGGAGGGAGCAGATCAGGCCAGCAACAGGGCAGGGGAGGGTGATATCGGACCCAGGAAGTGGGTGTGTTCAGTGGCAGTGGCAGCTGATGAATTGAAATTCCTTCCCAGACCTGATCCCATGGCCAGGTTCACACAGATCAGCACCAGTGACTTTGCTAGTACGGGTCTGAGTGGACACCTTTGCATCATGGAGGCTTACCCTGTCTGAGACAGCTCCCCCCCCCCAAGGAGCAGTGAAAACCATTTTGGCACATCTGCATTGGCAGGGAGAGAAGCATAGGATTGGCAGTTAATCATTTGAGAAGCTGTCTCACTTTGGCTATGAGTAACCTGCTGCTACTCTCCTTCTGGCCATCTGCTGTAAACTTAGGCCCATTCTAAGGGTCATCCTCCCCTTCGTATTGATCACACCTGCCTCAAGGACAGTCCACCTAAGCCTGACTATTCCTAAGAAAACTTTAGCCACCTGCTTAAATTAACCAGGTACATTTCAGATTTCAAATTGGAAAGATGCATGTCATTCCTTCCAAACATATATGGATGGTGTTTGTTTGCTTGTTTGTTTGTTTTTTGCCACATTCAGCCTACCAAATCACCAGTCACCCTTCCCAGCTGATATTTTTGGCAGTCTCCCTAATCATTTTGCTGGACTCTTTCAATAGCCAAAGTGCTGAAGCTTATACTCCCTGTTTGAATACAAACTGAACCATCCCTGTTCCCTTTGACTACCTAGCCTTATCCATGCCATCCACACCCCAGGAGGAGGGACCAGGGCAGTACTGGGATCTGCAAATGAAGAAGTGGAATGCTGGGCGGGATTTACACGGGACTTACGCACGATTGGCTGCCCGTCCACTCCGTTCTGACGCCCCCCCCCCACTCGCCACATGGGCTGCCCTGGCCTCGGAGGGGGCGCCTGCTCACCTTTCCCCCCCGGGCGAGCAGGTGCCCCCTCCGAGGCCAGGGCAGCCTGCGCGGTAAGTGGGGGGGGCGTCGGAACGGAGCAGACGGGCTGCCAATCAAACGGTAGTCCCGCCTAAGTCCCGCCCAGAGTCCCACTTCTTCATTTGCATATCCCACTACTGGACCAGGGGTGTAGCTAAAGAAGTGCAGGGGAGGGTGCAATTGCACCGGCAACAAGCTTTAGAGAGGCAACCAGCTGTGCTTGACACTAGTGGCCAAAATTGTGAAAATCTTGGCATGTATGAATAATACCATTATATATCATTGGAAATGTTTTAATGAGGAATGTATTGATACAAATCAGAGTGTAATATTTTTACTCTATCACACATTATGGACAAAAAAAACCCCCACCATAAAACAAAAATACAACTGTCATGTAAAAATTGTGGTTTGCTAAAATGGGGCAAGCTACTGTGGATTCAACTCCCGTTTTTCTTTTTAAAAGGCCAGGAATATCACTTCCAGGGCATCATTTTACCCTTGCCAATGATCTACAGTTTCATTAGCTATGTCACTGGGAGGGACCAATGCTCTCTCCCCACAATCATCCCCTCCCTGCAGGCAAGACTACAGCCAGAGGAGCTCTTTCTAACTCTTTTCTTTCCCTTTGTGCCATAAGTTTGATGGCCACAAACAGAAGGCAAATCATTAGGTCCCTGCGTGATTTAGTGATCTATAATTGCAGTTCTCTGAATTTGAAATGCAGAAGCAATTCAACATATAGCAGATGGATTGGGAAGAACTTCATATCATGTAATAGCGCAACTGTGCCACAAAATATTAATCCAGAAGCATTACATCTTAGAACCATCACAGGTGAAAAAATTCCCCCACCCGTATCCATTTTTTTTTTACAGCGAAGGTGTAGGTTGGGCCTTGGTCATACATTTGAATCTTGCAAGGATGGTATGCCATCTCCTTATTTCATTCTAATATTAAACACACGTAGACTTCAGCAACAAGCACCACATTTCAGATGAAGTTCCTTTACTGAGTTGTTATGACTGCAGTTTCCCAGCTGTCATACAGTAAAGATGTTTTGCCCAGGAAAATAACTGAGCAATATATGCAAATAGGACATCTTTCCCTTAAAATAAAGCTCCTTCTCAATCAAAGTCTCAAAGCCTCCAAGGGCAGTTGCTTGCTGTTTCACCAATCTACCACCTACAAAATGCTGCACTTGGATGTATTCAGACCAATGTTTGGTGGGCGCCTACAGGTTCAATTTGGGTGTAATTCAATTGAATTAATTTAATGTCAGACTAAACTAGGCTCAGTGTTACTCAGGTACTGTGCAATCCTATGTGTGTTTCCTCAGACGTAAGCCTCACTCTGTTCATGGGTAAGCATATAGGATTGCAGCCTAAAAATCCTGCTTTATTCAAGCCACAAAGGTGTTTCCTGCTAGCCTTCTCTCTCACTGTGAGATGGTCCCTCACTTTTCCCATCTTGGTCTTGTGAGAGTGCAGGCAGTTCCAAACCCAGCCGAGGCTCCTCCCAGGGCAAGACCCAACAAGCACCTGCGCTGCCCCGCCACACTGCCATGTGTAATGGGTGGTGCCAACCCCAAAAATCACCTGGGTGTCTCCTGGACTTCGGGAGTCCTTGCAGAACTTTTCCCAGGGGATACAACCAGAAGAATTTGGGCACAAACGAAGAGCCCCAGCTGTTGCTGATCTTCCCATGCAAAACAGTTAATAATTATCAGCTTGGTGCAGCTTAGCACTTAAGCAAGGGTTTGTGTACTATTGGCTGGCCAATTAATTCATGGCCATTCAGCTGGAATTTTGGCCAATAGAAGCCTTGTGAACACTAGCAGGCTGTGGTAGCTGGAAGGTTGCCCGAACACTTCTCCAGAGTTGGCTGTGTTGCCTGGGGTGGGTTGCCCAATTATAAGTACTTGTGCCTGGAGGCACCCCTGGGGTTCAGAGGTGCCCCTGTGACTAATGTCTATTAATGTTTGTAGCTGTCTGTAATAAAGTTCTGGTTTTTTGTGTGTAAATTAGCCTTGAACTTCAATTACTCCTTCCTCTGGCCAAATGAGCCTTCAGGAGCCATGGCTGGGATGCAACACCAGGACACTCCAGGTTCTATTTTTGGAGCCATTTAGGAGCAAGGGCGGACAGGAGGGCCGAAATCCACACAGGCGACTCGTCTCTGTGAAAGGCAAGCTGCCTCACTGCTGTTCCCCCTGCTCTGCCAGTGTGGCATTTGGGGCATTTGCCCCCCCCCTTCAACAACTGTAGGACCAGCACTGAGTGGAGGAAAAGACTGGTGCAGCCGGTGCATAGGAGAACCCCTGGATAGTCCTGTTCATCCTCACAGGTGTCCATGTTGGTTTGCAGCGTGGGAAATGTAGTATCCAGTGCTATCTGGAGTTGGTGAAAGATGCCAGAACTATTTGTCAGAAGTACCTTCCAAAACTATGGGAACTAGATAGCTGTGCTTCCCAACAATTGTTTCTCCTGATGCTTCTCACCAGACAATGGGAGTCTGTAAAAATAAGTCTCTGCCACTCATCTATCCTGCTACCTGTTTCTTCTCCAAAGGATACATTGGAGAGGACTGGGAGGAGGTAGGAGACAGGCAGAGAATCAGGTCA
This sequence comes from Lerista edwardsae, assembly GCA_029204185.1. Taxonomy (NCBI): domain Eukaryota; kingdom Metazoa; phylum Chordata; class Lepidosauria; order Squamata; family Scincidae; genus Lerista; species Lerista edwardsae. The sequence continues at coordinate 9,732,786 of JAJKFI010000014.1, forward strand.
GCCAGCCTGATTCTGATGAATGAATGATTCTGGGTGGGCAAAATGAATGATTCTAGGTGGGCAAAACATGTACATTTGTTTATCAAGCCCCCCCCCCCATTGCCTTTTATGAAATTTGGTGCTATAACCAAGAACTTACAAATCCCTGCATTTTGGTTCATGTTTGTCCCTGCATAATGTCATAAAACAGTACATACTCACACGCATGCATGCATGGGAAAAAATTAATAGTAGGTCCTTGGGGAAAGGGTGACATAGAAAGGAGATGAGAAGCTATGAGAGGGCCGAATTTGGACCGCTACTTGCCCAAAATAAAGAGCACAACACTTTTAAAAGTCCTCTCTCCAACCTGTAGCCATCTACAGATAAAAGAATATTCAGAGTACCACAACATTGTACTTAGCTGGAAGGCTTTGTAATAAAAGCTTTATATTGAGGACACTCAGCCCTTCCCTGTCAGCAGGACGAAGCAGCACATTTGAATTTGTTCTGTCTTTTTTATTTATAATGCTATTAAAAATGGGCTGGTAATCCTTAAGGCGTTTGGAGTGAATAGCTATAGGGGTCCTCTAAAAACAAAACAAAAACACTTTAAATATGTTACAGACTACCATAGCACTTCTGGGCTATGTAAAGTTAAATGTCAAAGAAATATGTTGAGTTGTGTGTCTTTTTTAAAGAACCCAACATTTTTACTACATTGTTAACACAGCTTCAAAGCGTTTTAAATCCTGCAGCCTGCAGAAGAGAACTCCTTGGTGGATTAACCATGTCCAAATCTTATATAATATGTACAAATTTTAAAGATTAAAAAAATAATATTCAAAATCAGTCATCCTTTTAGAGCACATGGCACTTGCTTCTAGATTAGCAATGAAAAATAAAATCACCTTTGATTCATCAAATGACCCACAATTCCTTCCCACCCCTCTCCACCTGCTCCCATGCGCTCCAAGATAACTTTAATTGCCATTTTGTATCTGTATAAATTATACCCTGTCTATATATTTTCTTTGCTTTTGACTTCGCCTCCGGGGGTTCCAATTTATCAAACGTCATTTTCTGACTATTATCACAGATTGAAATGTACAGTTGGCACCTGGAGGCATTTCTTTTTCTCTCCGTTTTTGGTCTTTGTAGAAAGAAGGGCATCTGGCCTGGAGGTCTTGAAGCATCAACATGTGCTCATTAAATGTGTTTCAAAATCCTCACATTCAATCTGGTTCATATTTAAGTTCCTCAGGAATCTAAGGATTAGTCCTTTTTTTTTGCTTATGCCTTCGCAAGGACTTTAAAACATGTGTTTCCCCACTTAGAGTCGCATTCTATGCATATAAATTTGTTATTATCGTTCTGCTACTGTTGCAACTCAGTTATAACTTAATTCAAAATTGTACATGAGAGAAGTCCTACTGGATCAGACAATGGGTCCATTTGATCCAGCATCTTTTTCCCAACAGTGGCCAACCAGATCGTTCTTACACGTAGAGTACGAAGATAAAAACTTGGTTGTTCTTTGACCCAACTATGGCAGTGATGTAGTTGGAAAGCATGCCACCCGGGGGCACACCTTCCAGGCCCGCCCCTTCCCCTCTAATCACGACCCAGAGCTGTGCTCCAGTCGCATCTGGAGGGTTATTCTGAGGGCTGGGGAGGTTGTGCATGGCCTCCCTGGGCCTCAGAGGCTGGAAATTGCCACTTCCAGTTTTCAAATTGGACTTCTGGAGGTGTTCTGGGGAAGCCACATGCAAATTCCCAAGCCCCCAGGATGCCTCCCTGTCCCCCAGAAGCCCAAAACCAGAAGTGTGTATTTCATCCTTCCTGTGTCAGTGAGGGCCAGGGGGATTGCACGCAATCTCCCCAGCCCTCAGAACACCCTCTGGGTGTGACCACAGCACAGTTCCTGTCATGGTTGGAGGGGGCAGCTGTGAGCGAGGGGACAGGTCATGGCAGAGGTGGCCCCCACGGAGGGCCACCCAGGATCCTGTGACCTCCTCTCAGCTTGGCAATTTAACTATGGTATTCAGTATCAAATTAGATGTAGTGCTTAAAAACATACACATTATTTTTGTTTTGAACATAAATAGCCAGTGTTGGGAAAAAAGACTTCTGACTTTAACTCAAGTTTTGATGTTTTGGCCTGACTCTTGTCTGAATCGAGTTATGGATGTCATTAACTCTCACTATGACTCGCTAATTTGTCCACTGACTCTCAATGAGAGTAATTCCGGCAACTCGAATCAATGTGTGTTAGAAAATCTATCTGTTTTGGTTTGGGTAGCTGGCTGCAGTGAGCATGAGGTGTGGGGAGAAGGAAGGAACATGAGACCTGGGTAGAGGAAGGCATGGCATGTCAATTGAAGGGAAAGGGAGGCAGGAGCGGAGTTCCTTGTCCATCTCCAAAGATTTGGACCCTTGATTGGATGAAAGAGGAGTCTGAGTTCTGACTCTGGGTGAAGTGGGGAGAGGGGGAGGAGTCTTGGCCATAGCAGAACATTGCTTAGCTGCAGGGGGGAAGGAGGAGGTAGGAGAAAGGCAGGGGAGAAGTGAGTTCTAGGGCCATTGAAAAAGTGACACACTGAGCCCTTCGCCTCATACTAGAGCGCCTTTTTTCCCTATCTCACATTGCATAGTGTGTCGCTTCCATGCATTCCCACCCAGGTCTGGCCTGGATGCAATTGCATTTTTTTTGCCCCTATTGTGGTGGTGAACCAGTGCAGTGTCAGGCTCACTTGCTTGCTCGCTCGTGTAACAGCCACAGGTCAGCCCAGGTTTTGTGGAAAACAGCTCTCACTGAACAAATGATGTGCCGCAGCCGATACCATTTTTCTCCCTTCCGTTCTTCTGAGTTCAGTTGTGATGCAAACAGTGGGGGAGAGGGGAGGTTTCATCACAGCAGCCAGTTAGGAGTGAAGCACTGTCAACAGCACATCACTGGCCCATGGGAACATTAAGTCTGCAATCCTAACCACAATTACCTGTGAGTAAGCCCCATTGACTAAAGTGGGACTTTCTTCTGAGTAAGCACACATACAATTGGGCTACAAGTGTGAAATGACAAGTCCGACTACACCCCCCTTCACTTCCCATTTCAACTGTTTTAGTCGTGCATGTGCAGCTTGCCACGAAAAGACTTGTGAAATGACTTATGAGATTCCAAAGTGGAGTTGCCACGGGTGTATGCAAGGACTCATGCATGAGTAAATCACGAGGGGCGGGGGAAGACTCCTGAATTGACTTGACTCTAATTTCGAGACTCATGCACAACACTGCAAATAGCAGCTGCATGAAGATGGGGAGAGACCAGTGTCAGATTAAATTTATGACATCCCCAGGTATGGCAGACAGAGTTTCCTATCTGGAAACCTTGATAGCTGTAGCCAATCTGTGTTGGCAATACTGAGATGGATGGACAAATAGTTTCTCCCCTTCCCCAGCATCCAATAGCCCTATCTTCCATAGATCTCAAGGTGGTGGGCAAATTCATACCATCTCCCAAATTAGCCTCCTTTTAAAACGATCAGCCCAACACAAAGCCCTGTGAACACACCATTTCTTTTGGGGGTCATAGAAGTTCTACAGGCTTCCAAAATTCTTGTCTTTTTTCACAGCACATTCATATCTAACAAATGAAGATCGAGATTATGTTTAATTGTGATATTTGCATGCTGTGACATGGCTTCCCCTGGGTGTGAAGGCACATCATTGTATGGAAGGTTAAACTGACTTTTTAGTGTGTACGGAAAGTTCACAGTGCCAGGACTTCATTTTTTCACCTGCTGAACATCGCCTTTCACTTCTGAGCTTTAATAATTTGAGCAAATGTATCTTACATGCATTAGTGATCTCCACTCTAATTTATATGCTATATCACCATACATGCAATTAACATTTGAGCTTAATATCCAAATAAAGTTTTATTTTTTTAACCTGTCATGTGAAAATTATGAGGCTTTTAAAAAAGACAACAAGGTAGACTCATAAAAGGTAGATAATGAGAAATACATTAGCTATTTATACAAGATAATATCTCATGGAAATGTGACATTACCCTTCTAGTCTTTCTTCTTATTTCTGTATGCTCATTGGCTATGCAAATATTATTCCCTCATTTTTAATAGTCTCAGGACTTTGATCAGCATACAGAAATATTATTTGCACTTACCTTTAGTTACATTGTAACCCATCTTCTTTTATACTGGAGTCAACAAGAGGTAGACCACAACACATCCTTTGATCAATGTCCTATGTAAACAGCTGACACCAAACAATTAATCCTTACCTCCAGCAGAGTCCTCCTAAAAGCCAATGGATTATTCATTGCTGTCTTGAACCGCATAAACTAATTCAGATACAATAAATTGCAACAAAATGCATGCTAGTGTTTGGCTTTTGACTTCAGATATTAGCAATAATGCATGGTTAGGTTTTAATGAAGTATTCCCATGTAAGAACGATGCATAATCTTTTACTGTATTTTTTTCCCTATGATTAGAAGAATGTTATGGGTTTTATATTAGTGTGTGTGTGTGTGTGTGTGTGTGTGTGTGTGTGTAGGCGCAATCCTAAACAGCGCTGGATTGGCAAAGCTGGATGATCTGCGCCAAATCCTAGCACTGCTTGGGGAGGCTGGAACCTCCACACGGCAAGGGCACATTCATGCCCTTACTCCCCTATGCGCTCCTCAGATCTGGAGCGCAGATCCGAATCAGGGCCGCATGACCTCCCAATCTCAATTGGGTTTAGGATTCGGCCTTAAAGCCAATTTCCAAGCCCACCCAAGTCCCGCCCACAATGTTCCTCCCCACCAATCCCATGTCTGTCTGGACACAGTGCCTCCCTTATGCTAGACTATGTTGTCGCTTGGTGCAGGCACAACAGGACTGGCTCCAGCACTTGGACCAGATCCTAATCCCTGGCCTCGACCCAGTTGGCCCCAATCTGGGCCACTTGGAGTTGTACCAACAATTCTGGTGCAGTTCAGTGTAGCCCCATTTGGGCTGCTGCACATTACCTGGAGGAAGGGCAATGTATTCCCCTTGCTTGGGTTGTGCCACAGCTTGATATGGGGAAGGCCTTTTGGTAAGCCTGTTACAGCTCGGACTTTGGATTGCACTCTTAGACTTGTAAATATGCACAGAGGTTGTTTCCTTTGTATCATGAGTAGATTATCCAAAGCTTATGTCTACCTCTGATATGAATACGTTTAAAGTACTAGCTGAGTACATGCATGTGGAGGAAAGTCCAAGGCTCGTTGCCAGAAACTCAAGGTGGGACTAGATACTGAAGGCTGTTTCACATATTGGAATTTAACAAGATGTTAAGCTGTGTTGCACTTTAATGAATAGATGTATAATGGTCATATAAAACACCTAAAACTGTAATGTCTAAAGCAGGCATAAGTTATTGTAGTATACTAAGGAAAGTTCAATTATTTGCATCTGTTTCCCACAGTTCTTTTTCACAGACAATTTTTTCTTTGCTGACCATTATACATTTTCATTTGTATATCTCAGAAATCTATAAGGTGTGCCCATGAAAGACTGTTTTGTAAAGTGGCCCTAAATTTCCTACGGATGAACTATTCAGTTCAATTGGAGTATTCAATTCAGGGAGCAATTCTAACTTGTGCCGGAACAGGTAGGCTGGTGGGCTTGCGCTGTATCCAGTGCAAGTTAGAAGGCCGCTAGAGCCTCCCCATGCCTGTATAGCAGGCACAGCTCTGAGGATGCCACATGGCCCAAATCAGGGCTGCACGGCCCGGGGATGGAGCCTTGGATGCGGCCTAATGGCCACACCCAGTGATGTCATCCGGGCGCGCCAGGAACCGGAACGCCCAGATGATTGATAGCCCTCTGCCCCTATGGCGGAGGGCTGCCATGCCTCCCTAAGCCTCACAGCGCCCAAATCACTCCATTTCAGAGCGATTCGAGATGCAAAGGAGGGAGGGCGGGCCCAGCAGCAGCTCGCCCGTCCTCCAGAGAGGCGGCGCGGCCCGGGCCCTCCACAGAACTAGCAGAACGGCGTACCGGGCCGTTCCGCCTGGATGATGCCTCTGGCCGCACCCCCACCCCTGGTCTGTCCACCACCACCCAGTTCCACTCTCCCGCCTTCCCTCCCTCCCTCCTCCCAGAACCACCCTTGCGCAAGCCGAGTCTGGCTGGTGCATGGATGGCTCTCCACCAGCGCTCTCGGACCAACACTACTCCTAGCATCGGCCCAAGAGCTCTAGCACCGACGTGAGGGTGCCAGTCAGTGCTCCCACATAAGCGCTAGTGACATAGCGCCAATGCAACGATGTTGCATTGGTGCGATGTCCGAGGTAGGATTATGCCCTCAGTCACATGAACACATTAATTTGCAGAACATAAACAGAATTATTTGATTGTGTATGGAGAAATCTCTTTCAAACTGGTAAGCGATAACAATACTCTTTTTTTTTGTATCCTTTGTACATAAGTTTAACATGACATGTTTTACAGCCCAATCCTACTACTACTGACAGAACGAACATCTCAGTGGCAGTATGTGTTCTTTGGTGTCACAAATGCCAATCTGGAAGCATGTGGAGCTGTGCATTTCCAGGCTACCAATACAGAGGGTAGGGATGATACTGCCCTCCCCCACCCTCCCAAGACACTATGTTGCCCAAATTCAGACGGCGCGAGATTGGCTTGTCAGGCGTCCACCATGGTGTCTCTAGATCAGTGCAGTTCCCTGCACTGGACCAGCGCCCTGCTCGCTAGCACAGACATGCGTCACAGCACATTTGCAACAGCACTGGGCCAGCACAAGTGACATGCACCACCCGAAGGGCACGTTGGGATTGCACCCTGAGAGTGACAGGCAAAATCGTAAGTGATTAATTCACATCTTCATTTACAACAGAACCATGAAATTGCTATGTTAAAGTAGGATTTAGTATATATAATTCCTTATGGGGTGTGTGTGTGTGTCAGATGTCAAATACTCATCTTACTGGTAGCTCAGACAGAGAAATTGCCAAATTACAGGAGACCAGTTATGTATAAACTGTTGAAGACAAAAAAACACGAGTGCATTCGTGGCAACATCTAGAACGTCCATTTTAAGTCTGGCTCCAGAAGAGTCCTTGGCCAAGTACCTTGATGGGCACCAAGCTTAGTTGGGGTTTTGGGTGACAGACAAGAGCACTTCACAGCAGCTGCACTGGCAGCCGTACTCTTTTTTTTAACAACCATGAAATGCTTCTGCATCTTTGATGTGTGACTGTGATACAGTTTCAACAGTAGGATAAGGACGCTTAATAGCATTGCACCAGTGCAGCTACCACAAAATCCCTCAAATCACTGCTGCCACCACACCATGCATAAGTTCCACGAGTACCTCCTCATGAACTAAACTAACTCTGGGAAAGCAAAGGAGAATGTTTTTGGAATTTTTTTTCAGGGCTTTATCCAAGTGGCTGAAATTACAAAGCTACAGATAGAAGGCTAGGTGACTTTGCTGGGCTAATACGGAGATCCCTCTTCAAGGGAAGCTCTCAAGCAATTTTTTTTTTTTTTTTGAGAACCAAGAGTAGATGATGTGCAAACAATCTATGGCGTGAACATCACAGGAACAAGATAGCACATGTCACTATCTCCATGCTACATTAATCCAAAGTGAAATCCCGACCCTGTAGTGGCTTTAATGTTCCAGACTGCAACCCTGGGCTGTGCTCTCGAGCACTCTCCGGCTAGCTGACCTCCCACTTACAGAGTAAGCGCTCCCAGGCTGCTGAGCTATCACCTCCATTCCTGCAGCTGCTCAGTTGCAATTTCACACAGCAGACTCTGGGATCCCCGGGGAAAAGGAATTGTGTTTACTATTCTAGTGTCGTTTTTCTTCCTTTTTTTCTTTGTCTTTCTCTCTTCTGAGAGAAGTGAGCAGATAGGGGGGTCATAACAGGGGAGGTTTGGAAGAGATATTCCTTTTGCTCTGCATTAGAAAATGTTCAATACACCATAAATATTATTTTTTTTTCAAAAAAGATTATCTGTTCCTGGAAATGTGTGAAAATAATTGATCTTTGATAAACGTCAGCTAGGTGCTATGCTTGAATTCTAGAAAAAGAGGTACTGGGGCTCCTAAGAAGATTCACAAGCCTGTTTCCCTCCAGTTTTAGCTAAACCATAACTCCATGTAGTCTTCTAAAACAGTACCTAATTTGGCTCGCAAAAGCTATGGGACTACTCTCAGAGCACAATCCTAACCTGGAGTTAGGCCAGCACAGTTAGGCCAGCAAAGTTTGGCCGACACAAGGGACACCATAAAGTATGTTTGGACCACTCTCAGAGTTGGAGAGGCCAGCACACAGACGTGTGCCATCCTCCCTGACTCTGAGAGTGGTCCAAATGAGCTCTATGGTGGCCCTTGTGCTGGCCTAACTCCAGGTTAGGATTGCACTCTCACCCTGTCATTCTCCCCCTCCCCTTGTAATCTGAGCACTGCTTAGGTGTGATTCACAAATTCATCAACGTCACACAGGATCTCAGAAAGAAAATATTTCTTAATCGTTTATGAAATTGAATGGGACTTATTCCAGGAAACTGTGTGTAGGATTGCAGCCTTCATGACTAACCGTTAAAGGTGAGAACTGACTCAGTTGAAAGATGATGCCAAATTATTTGAAAGCTCTTTTAGTGGTGCTTAATGTTTGATGGTTGGTTCACAACACATAAGCTATCACTTTATGTTGCATTCATTGAAGAATGAGCATGCTGTCTGAATATGCTATAAAAGATGTTTTCTTTGGCAACATGAAATCTGTTTATGTTGACTGAGTGGGAACATTAAGAGATCCTTGTTTTTAACAGTAACTTCTAGGTGCCTTGTCACATAGGGCTCAGTTTAATACCGAGAAAAAGAAAACATGAATTCGTCTGTGGAAATAGCACCAACTAGTAGCTCAGTGACTTAGAACATAAGAATACTTAACTGTGAGACAAAACAAATCATTGGGGGGGGGGGGAAAGTAAGTAGTTGAGTAATCTGCATGTTTAGAACTATTCAAAAACTGCTTGTAAAAAAATTGGCAAGGCTACCCAAGGAACACTTTTTGAATCCAGTCAAGATGACTTTATAGAACAAAAACTATGAACTGTTGTGGTGCATTAGGTTTCTAAAATATCTTTGCGCATATGTACCTTCCCACTCCTTGAGATTTGGCACATAAAATGTTTTGATGGTTCCACTGTCTTATCTGGTTGCTGCTGATGCAGAGAGAACATTCTTTATAGCAGTGGTTCCCAAAGTCCTGGGCTTGATCCACCCCTTCCCAGCCCCCCCATCCTGTTAACACCACCTTCCTGCATGCATTCAACCCTTTCCCCAGCCTGTGGAGCACCTACCTCCTTTGGCAGGCCTTAGCCTCCAACTGCACTGGCAGCCCTATAGCACATTTGCAAGATTGTGTGTTCCTGTTCCACTAGCCCTTAGAGGCATATATTTGTTCATATATCTTTTCATTTCTAAAAAATCAGCTGCTATATAGTAATGTTCATCTTGATTCTATCTGCTATTATAGAATTGTATGTATGATTTTAACAGTTGTTTTTTGTTTTGAGAATGGCTGTATTAAAAAGTGGATTATAGTTTGTCTAAATCCATAACTATGGTGTGAAAATGATAGTATAATTGCAAGAGGTTCACATGCTAAAGTGGCAATAGTAATTATTACTGTATTTTTTAATCTATACTTGTGGAATACAGTTTTCTTAATTGCATGGGTAGATCAGTATGTGTGCCCTTGGGAGGTGATGCTTGCATGGCCAAAAATGCCTTCAGGACTTCATGGAAATGCCAATAACTTTCTTCTCCCATCCAGCATAAAAGTATAATGGTACATTAACAATGGTAAAGGTCTGAGGGTGCAATCCTAACCTGGAGTTAGGCCGGCAGTTAGGCCAGCAAAGTTTGACTGGCATAAGGGCCACTGTAAAGCATGTTTGGACCACTCTTGGAGTCAGGGAAGATGGCGTACATCTGTGTCTTGGCCTCTCTGACTCTGAGAGTGGTCGAAACAGACTTTACGGTGTCCCTTAAGCCGGCTAAAGTTTGCTGGCCTAACTGTGCCTGCCTAACTCCAGGTTAGGATTGTGCCCTGAGACAATTTTATCATATCATTTGCCATACCATTTACATGTTGTGAAGTTGGATGGGTCATTCCAGTAATTTTTAGAGGACAGGCGTGAATCTGTTGACTAATATTCTGTGGGCACTGGCAGTCCCCAGAGTCTTTTTTCTTCTTCCCATCATGCTAGTTTAGCATGTAGACTATTCAATGACACTCTTAGAAGTATGAAAGTGATGTTGGCAGCAGTAAAATTGTAAGCTACAAAGACCTGTTTTGGAAAACCTTTTGCTTCATTGGTTCACTCTTGAAACTTGATGAACAACTTCATGTAAGATGTTTTGGCTCTGCCATGATCAAGATGTCACCCATCTGTGAAACAGGACATGCAAAAAAAAATTGTAAAGGATAGACAGATGTATATATCAGAGAATCAGCTAAGATAAAAAAGGGGATGTACCCTATTTCTGTTTGACAGTTTATATAAGGAATTGTCAGTTTCTTTATAGACTTTTACCATTCTCCATCTTTCATTCTCTTTTCCTAATCATTCTAACAATTTGAAAGATAATTAAAGTTTATTAGCTCACATGTCAAAATATGTATCAGAAGAATTGTCTCATAAGAATGTTACAGACAAATGGTGTGTTCCAAGAGTGGGTAGTGTGGAACAGAATCATAAATCAATTCATCTGTCTTTTGCTTTTGCCATCTGTCTTTTGCTGTTGTCTGACTCTCTCTGGATCCAGTATTCAGACAAAAGGCTTTGGATTTACTGTAGCTAATTCAATGGCCCTGATTTATCCAGAATCATTAATCGCTTTCTGTGCTCTTCCAACTCAATGTGTTCCTCAGGCTTATCAAACAGCATATACAAGAGAACTACTAGATGGCAAAGATATAACTAGACTGCTTACACTTTGCTTAAGGGCCAATCCTATGCTCCAAATACATCAGCATATCTCCATGTACACTGAAGCAACAATGGCCCATTCAGCATACAGTAGATGTCCACCTGCTGACAGATGCTCCACAGTTGCCAGCACCAAAAAAGCACTTTGACATACCGGTAGTTTAGATGCTAGTGCAGTTCTGTCAGAGGAGAGGCCAAAATGGGGGGAAATGGGGGTATAACATGGGGAGGGATGTGGATAGAAGGGATCAACATACACCACAACCCAAAAGTTCCTCAGACAACACATGGCCCTGATGCTGAAAAAATAGCTATGCCAACAAAGCAGCTGGCGCAGGAAGAAGTTATCCCATATGGAACAAGAGAATAGCGAAAAACACACCAGCTCTCATCTATTGCTGCCCTCCTCCCTGCCCACGTTGCTATGATGGCATATAAGATTTTGGCAGCCAATCACAGCACACCAACTGTATTAAATAACCCCTGCCAGAGAGGCTACAGCTCAGATGAAAAAATGAGCAACATGGATCAATACGTCTCGGTTTGCTTTGCTTAACGGTGCCTCTTTCTGCCTGCTCTCATATGGTCTAGGTGGTGCCTTCTGTTTTGACCTGAGGACAGACCTTCTCTGGTGGCCTCCAAATTTTGGAGCTCTCTTCCAAAATAGATATATGTGCCTGGTGCTCTCACCATTACTTGTTTGGACCCAAAGTCCCTCTTGTTTTCTTGGGTGTTTGTATCATCAGTGAGCCTTGTTGTTTTTGTGTCTTTATGTGTCCTGCTTAATAAATTTAGTCAGCTGTGTTCTTTTTACTGTTTCATATGTTCTTCAAAGCTACTGCATTTCTTCTGCTGTGTTTTGTTTCTCTTATGTTTTATTGATTGCTGTTCTTTATTATTACTATTTTGTTGGCTGCCTTGACACTAAGTGGATGTGGCAGATTATAAATACATTAAAGAAATGTGTTACTTTGAATACTCAAGGCCCCTTCCTTTTGCTGCATAACATGATTACCATAAAGACACAGAAATAGAATTATGTTATTTATTAGAATTCCAAGAACCTGATTCTTCAGACTGGCTAGTAGAGTTTTCCCTGAGCAAGCTTTCCATGGGAAATGAGGTAGAATTTGCATTGGTATGAAACAATGGAATTCTTAGTTTTGTGGAAATGGTTGCAAAAAGCTTGAGGGGAAAAAGTACAATTGCTTACATATAGAAATGTAGTATGCTACTCCTTTGCAAGTCTCTTCCACTGACCTTGCCTATTTGCACCTTTGTGGCTCATTCCTGTGCTTTGAAAGTACAGGCGTGTCCTGGTATCCACTGATTTGGTATCCAAGGTTTCAGTTATCCACAGATACCTATGGATACTGGGACACCTATTAACAAGACAAGGGAACATGAACCAAAGCTCCTTTTTTCCCTTGTTGCAGCAAAAACACCGATGTTATCCTATCTTTGAAAAGGAATCCCAGCATCCATGGTCTCAGGTATCCGGGGGGGGGGGATGGTGGTGTCCAGAATGGAACACCAGTGGATCCCAGACATGCCTGTAACTTCAGAAGACACATGGAACACTGTGAAACCTCCTAGACACTATGGCAAGGCTGGAATGCCCTGGACCCACATTGTTTTTGAGACAGCTGGATATTCAGCACATGGGATGTTGTCCATATTAATAGTTCACCTGAGGATGGACCCACTACTAAATCATTTGCTATGGTATCTTCAGTATAACCAGAGTATACTGTATTTCATCTTCCATTGTTAGTGTTTGATAGAGTTATACATTATGACAGTTCAGTCTAACCCTTATTGATCTCACCGATAGACTATGTTGTAGCCTGAACAGGGCAAATTCTGTTAATTGTAAGCATGTGGAGACAATATTGTGCAAAGCAGAAAAAATGGATAAATCCTACGCATTGCTATTTTTATGCACTGAACATCCTAATTGCTTTAACTGAGAGAAAACAGTTCTTAATTAAAAAGGTTAAAATATTTTAAATCTAGATTGTCAGTGATTTCACAGATTTAATTGTTTTTGAATAGATAGATAATTTTAGTTTCTATTGAATAATCCTTATTGTAAGTATGTACCAATGCGAAACCATTTTTCTTGTATAAGATGCCAAAAAAAAAAAAGTTTTTTTAGCTCAGGTTTTTTTTACCTAACCTGAAAAATGGAGCAAGTCTGTGGGCTGGCCTCTCTGGCTCTGAGAGTGGTCCAAACATACTTTATGGTGCCCCTTGTGCCAGCCAAACTTTGCTGACCTAACTCCAGGTTAGGATTGCGCTCTTTGAGATCTTCCTTATCCCAATAATACGTCACTGTGAATCTAGCTGGGCCTAACAACCAGTCTGATAATCAAAAAGTTAATTTTCTATCCCTCTCCTGAGTCAGTGCAGCTATCCGTGTGCTTTGTCAGAGTGTCGCAAACATGCCATAAAGGATACTTCTGGCTACTTATGAGCTGGCAGTGCCTGCTCAATGGCAAGCACTGGCCTGCCAGTGCTGCATCCAGAAACAGCACTAGCTGACACAGGTAAGGTTATGCCAAGCGACCAAGAAATTCTTGATATTTTGTGTGTGTGTGTGTGTGTGTGTGTGTGTGTGTGTGTGTGTGTGTGTGTGT
>JAJKFI010000014.1:9746440-9768497 GCA_029204185.1 Lerista edwardsae
TGTGTGTGTGTGTGTGTGTGTGTGTGTGTGTGTGTGTGTGTGTGTGTAGTCCATAATCTCCAGCAGCAGAATTTAAAATCAAACTTCTAGAGGCAAACAGACTGACAGTCAGACAGACAGAGGCCTTTATATCCATCTACATGTCAACCTGGCAGCCTCTTGATGATTAAAAAAGCCTCTAAACAAAAGTAAAAAAAAATTAATCTAAATACTTTCACATGTTGTTCGCAGCCTTAGTAAGTTGGTGTGCGTTGGAAACAAAGAATAGCATTTGAATACAAACCAAGCCAAATCAATTGTTCTTTCCTGTTTAACCAGCAATCAAATAAGCAACCTCAGTGGATGTTCTGAAATGGAAACACTTCCTTCCAAGTAGAGAGAATATACTGTGTACTCAGTAGTCACTAATGTCTGCTATATACACAGATGCACCACATTTTACTTAGACACATGTTGTTTAAGTAGGCTTATGTCATTGACAAAGATGACAGCGGTGAAGTGTGAGTCAAATAAGGCATAAAGGTTCCTCTTCTCTATCCTGTCAGTCTCAATGCTTGAACTATGTGAAAAACATTGTTCTCTGTGATGAATTCTGCTAGCTAGTTTGGGGAATCAGGCTTTGGTATTCTAATAACTATCATAACTAATAACTAATAATAACTATCCTGATTCTATTTCTGTGTCTTTTACACAGCAAAAGGAAGGATCTTCTCTAGTCTGAAGCTCCAAACCTCGTCCGGCTTGCTCTCATATTCCTGCAACATGCAGTTACATCCTGAGTGATGTATTTGAAATAGTCCATTACTCATTGTTGATTAAGGTATCACACGAGTATCTTCACGAGTATCAATTAACAAGTCAACCATGCACATGAGAGAAATATGCTATTAAGTATTTATACAGGGATCTGAGACAAAGAAATGAATTGGTTGGTCAGGTCAGGCAAGAGCATCAACGAAGCAACAGGAAATCTGAAAAATTTAGGGCCGAGGTTTGCATATAGTAATATCTGGCCCCAGTCTGTACTTTGCCAATTCATGATGCTCTCATGTATCAACCAAAGTTTGGGTATAGTTACCAACCAAACCAGTAGTGTGGCTTTCTAGAGAAGCCAAACCACTAAGGGTACAATCTAGCCAAAGTTAAGCAGTTGTGAGCCCAATTTTATCCTTTTCCCCCTCCACTGATGCAGCCGCACCAAAAGGAGTGTTGCTGTAACAAGTGGGAGGGGGGATGTGAGGGAACAGGTTGGGAGGCATCAGAGGAGAAAAGTGAATTATGCCCCCTCTGTAAGCCTCTGTAAAAAGGCTCTGTAAGCCTTCTGCTTGCCACTGGGTCTTCTTGGGCCTGTGTCAGCTCTTTAGCTGGCTCAAGTCTGAGAAGAAAAAGTGGGCAGGTTTTAAAGGGAATAGAATCCAAGGTGTGCTGGATCCACCCCTTTCTTATTCCTCCCCATTCTGTTCTCCTCCCAACCTAGTTTCACCCCCCTCTCCATCCATCCCTGCCCTCACTGCTACTTACTTAGTCCGGTGGGCATGGTGGGAATTGGAGACAACATTTTGGCACCACCGCAGCTTGCAGTGGCATACATAATATGGCAATTGATGGAGGCTTGCATGTGCCATTGACAACAATTTTGCAGCAGCAGAAGTGCCTTCGTTGCAACACAAACCACCTGGCCACCCAATCCTCAATAGGTTTGGACTATGCACCAGGTCTTCTTTACTGTCGTTCCTCAGTAACAAACATTTAGAGTGTAATCCTAACCTGGAGTTAGGCCGGCACAGTTAGGCCAGCAAAGTTTGGCCAGCACAAGGGACACTTTAAAGTATGTTTGGACCACTCTCAGAGTCAGAGGGGCCAGCATACAGACATGCACCATCCTCCCTGACTCCGAGAGTGGTCCAAAAGCCTTGTGATCAACACTAAAGGCTGCATTGCTTGGAATGGTTGTCTTCCCATGCTCTCAGACCTTATCTGTAGAGTTGCCTGAAACGTTGCTATGTAGAGTTGACCCAAATTGGGGCTGAGCAACCTTGGGATGGCCTGTAACCCTGTCCCCATCCCTGAACCAGCATGCCTCCTGGCCTGCCCACCCCCTGCCCAGTTTCTCCCTCTCTCCTGCCCTCCCTCTGCCCGAACCACTCTTGTGCCAGCTGAGTTCGGCTGCAGCACGAGCTGCATGGCACAGCCTTGGGCCAGCACTGTTGGGTTGACACTGCTGCTAGCAGTTGGCACCCTCCCGTTGGCGCTAGTGCTGTTGGGCCGACACAAGCAGCTAGTGTTGGCCCAACGGCACATCTAGGATTGCGCCCTCAATAAAATGTACACACATTTTATAGTGTCACATTTATTATGCTAAGCTGAAGCTCCAATACTTTGGCCACCTCATGAGAAGAGAGGACTCTTTAGAAAAGTCCCTCATGCTGGGAAAGATTGAAGGCAAAAGGAGAAGGGGGCGGCAGAGGATGAGATGGTTAGATAGTGTCACTGAAGCGATGAACATGAAATTGGGCGAACTCCGGAAGCTAGTGGAGGACAGGGAGGCCTGGCGTGCTGTGGTCCATGGGGTCGCGAAGAGTCGGACATGACTAAGCGACTGAACAACAACAACATTCACACATATACTGTGTATGGGGTACACAGAAGCAGTTGCTTGACCCAGTTTCTCAATTAATTAATTAATTAATTAGTTAGTTAATGAATTAGACCAAATGTTTGAAATGTTCCCCGCTGGCATCTATACCCCGCTGTGAGGGATCTGCAGACATCCACCAGCATGTGTACTGGGATGGTTCCATGAATCGCATCAATTGCTTCTCTTACATGTTTGTCAGCCCAATCCTATGTGTGTCTACTCAGAAGTAAGTCTCATTATTGTCAATGGGAATTACTCCCAGGAAAGTGTGTATAGGATTGCAGCCTGAGTGTTGCAGGTTTTCCACAATGAAGTGTATAGAAATTAGAGCTCATTACAATGTGTGTATATATTTCGAGACACCCTGTCTCTACCTTTGCCCGACTTACTTTTGCAGCTGAAAGGAACAGGTGCTGTGCATCTGGAGAGTCTGCTAAACTAATTGCATCTGGGCCAAACTTGGATACTTAAGTTGCAAGCATTGCTAAGCTGCCAAGGGTGGTAAATTAAATTCTGCTTACAGGTCCTGGACTAATTTGAAGGAATCGTCTTTAAATATAAGCTGGGTCAATGAGGAGACGCCCTTAGTGGCTCATAGTTTCCACATAATTGGCTCCTAGACTATGGTAATGGGAGGCTTGTCCCATATGTTAAGTTCACCATGGGCAAATAGGTCAGTGCTAAGCAGTGTGGTAAAGCAATTTCTGTGCTTGCCTAATATAGAATAGTGAAATCACTACCCTTCTAAGGATCATAACTAGACACATCTTCTTCCTTGACACTCCAATTCACTCATTATAGGTAAGACTATTACTGCTATTGAGTCATGGTTGTATAAGGGCTCTGATTTTACCTTCTCGAACCCATAGCCCTTTAACCTCACCTTTCACAATATATTTTTTCTGTTTATCCCCATGTATGTATATATGCCTGCCTACTGAATATTTCACTATGCATCGGATGGAATGGACTGTAGTCCACAAAAGCTTGTGCTGAAATACCTTGGTTCATCTATAAGTGCAACAAGAATATTTTTTGTTTTGCTGCAAGGGATTCACATGGTGTTGCTGGCAGTGGTTTTTGAGAACACACTTCAGGGTATGTGCCTGCCCTTATGGTGGGAGGAGCCCCTTAGTCAAGACTCTCTGCATAACAATTTATGTTACTTAATAAAATGCCCCATTCTTCCAAAGATAGCTGGCATCCATTCGTTTGTGGGGGTAATACGTGGTGGCCTCCAGTTGTCCATAAACCATTCCTAAGCATTTGATGTATCCTACAGCTGATAGAGGGAGCAAACCTCTGGAAATGTAAGGCTAAGTATCAGAACCAAAACGTATCAGGCAGCAAAAATGGCAGATGTGTTTCAATATAAGTAAGTGTAAGGTAATGCACACTGGGGCAGGGAAAAAAAATCAAAACCACATATTGGCTAATGGGGTTTGAGTTGTCTGTGAAGGATCAGGAGAGAGATCTAGGTGATGGAGGACAGCTTGATGAAAATGCAGACCCAGTGTGGCAGGGGTAAAGAAGGCCAGTTCCATGCTTGGGATAATTTAAAAAGGGATTGAGAATAAAATGGCCGATATTATTATGCCATTGTACAAACCACATCAGGAGTACTGGCACGGAGTACTGTGTACAGTTCTGGTCATCACATCTGAAAAAAGACACAGTGGAAGTAAAAAATGGTGCAGAAGACAGCCACCAAAATGATTACTGGGCTGGGGCACCTCCCTTAGGAGGAAAGGCTACTATACAGTGTTTCAGGCTTTTCAATCTACAGAAAAGGCTCTGGGGGAATGGACATGATTGAGATGTACAAAGTTATTCAGGCAATAGAGTGGAAAGAAGGATATCCTTTCCCTCTCACACAAAACCAGAACCAGGATACGTCCACTAAAACTAAATGTCGGGGGAGTTAGAACAGGCAAAAGAAAATATTTCTTTGCCCAACGTGTAATTAGTCTGTGGAACAACTTGCCACAGGATGTGGTGATGGTGTCTGGCATGGATGCCTTTCAAAGGAGATTGGACAGATCTCTAGAAGAAAAATCCAACACAGGTCTGATGGGTATGTTCAACCTCCTGGTTTTAGATGTAGGCTACCTCTAAATGCCAGGTGCAAGGGAATGGCAACAAGATGCAGGTATCTTGTTGCCTTGTGTGTTCTCAGAGGCATCTGGTGGGCCACTGTGAGATACTGGAAGCTGGACTGGATGGGCCTTTGGCTTGATCCAGCAGGTCTCTTATTCACAGTGAGTTCCTGTTGTGAACTGGCCAATTGATACTGTCTCTGATTTGGTTCCATTAATGTTTATAGCTAGATACATTTTAAAAAGTTTGTTTTAAACTATTGAATATTTTATAAATAGTTGTTTTAACCTTGTAAGTTGGAAGAACTGCTGTCACCTATGGCATATATGTCAGTGGGTCCGAAACTGTGAGTCAGGATCGACCAGTTTGTTGCGAGCCAATATCAGGTGGGTCGCGAAGCACCTAGAGAAGCCATTTTGAAAATATGGGAGGATGGGATGCTGGAAAAGGGGAGGCTGTGTGGTTGTTTTGCTTGTGTCAAGGTTGTAAATAGGCTTTTTTCTTTCTGATTCACTTTGCTATTGGAAAACGGCTGAAGAATAACCCAACTTATTGCTGCATTCTCAGAAAAGCATCAAGCTCACAATGACGGCAATTCCAGCCATGACATCTTTTCTGATGGCTCTTGTACAGACTGGCATTCTAAAAAGTGGGTCCTGGTGCTAAAAGGTTTGAGAACCGCTGGTATATGTGGTTTATCTACTTTCACCAGGCAGCAGAAGCAGAAACCTAATGGATGACACATAACACAACTTTGAATAACAGGGTTACCAGTCATATTTAGATGTTACAATCATATTTCTATGATTATCCGAAGAAATATATGTTCTTAATCTTAGATTCTTGGTTGCTTTGCAGACATAGAGCTCATTGGGTCTCCCCCCCTCCCAGGAAGTGATTGAGAAAAGCTAAAGGAATCCTCTGAAAGCAAATTGCATTTGAGTTGTAAAATGTGGCATTTATTCTGATCTTTAAATGTCACATATGAATTTGAAAACTGAGGCCAGACTAAAGCATGATATAAACTGGGAGATGCTGCTTCAAAGTGTTTAATACATCAGCATACATATAATTTCCATCACCGAAAGATATTTTGGCATCATTGTGATGGCCTACTGTACTTTTGCAAATTACTTTGTCTTTTTTGCAGCTTTGCCATTCTTCTTGTCAATTGCATGTCACTGATAATGTCACTTTTAACAGTGATGCCTCAAATGCTTAGAATTACTGATAATTTCAAGAGACACTGTCCTTTAGATAAAGAAGGGAGAAAGTGAATTTTTTTTAAAAAAACCTTTGTACATGTTCCCTGGTGAATGATTTCCTTGAAAATGGTCCTTTTGTGTTAAATGCAAGGGCATTTGTCCAAAGAGAGAACTGTGCACCAAGATTAAGGAAGTAGAAAATGATCCTGCATCTTGCAAATACAGGAAATTATCTGTGAATTTATAGAGTTTGATAACTGTGGTTTGAAAAGTGCTTACTGGAATTCCTAAGGAAACACTGACATTATATACCATATTACCTTTCCTGCATGACCTTCACATAATTGAAGGACAGCGGGTGCCATCCTGCCAAAGGTGTATTGTTTGCGACAAAGTGCCAGGTGAGACAAGTGAGTTATGCATCTGGACAAGTTTACCAGCAAGGCGACTAAGGCAGGGCTGCAGGTGCCACCCTTTCCCTGAGAAACAGGGCAGCTAATTCCCAAATAAACACAGCTATGCAGGCAGACAGGTTAGGATTGCACCCTCAAAGAGAGGCAGGGTATGTCAAGCAGTGAAAATGGGGCTAGGATCTGGCTTGTGTTAGTGCTACTGAGATCCACTCCTGAGCCAATTAAAATTAAAGTTTATTGTTAGTTTATTTCTACTCACTACTTTGTTGTACCACTAAGATGAAAGGTACTGTACTACACTTGCTAGTTATTGTATGGTGTGATCTAAGAAATGTCTGCTCAATAATGACCCACACCCATCAAAGGTGCACCTGGCCACTCCTTGAAGCCCCAGTACCCAATGGAAGGATGAGGGACAGACTTGCACTGGCAGTCATTATATTCTGCTCTCCCCTACATTTCTGAACAGAAACTGTTCTCTCTGCTATGGATGTGACATTTGGAAGCCTTCATTACTATAAAGATCTTTCCTAGTAGATCAGCTGTGGGCTCTTTGCTAGAAAAAGGTGTTGTCGACTGCAGAATGGCCTAAAAAAAGATCTGGCTGTGAAATAATTAAAATTCCCTTTGCAAATAATGACAGACACTGCCATTATCTGGGATTTTTGTATGAACGTGGAATGCACCTGAATCAAATAATAATCACTGGATCCTTTCCTCATCAGGCGGCTGTCTCGCTCCGTCCCGCTTTTTCCTTGTCAAAAGATGATATAGTATTTCTTCTGAATGTATAAATTATTTATTTAATGAGAGGCAAATGTCATGTTAATGAAGCTGCGACTTCCGAATCCTTGAGTAATAAATTATCCCTTCCAGCACTTGTTAAAGACATACAATTGTGTATGCTCCTTGTGCACTTTGGGTAACGAGCGCTATTTCTGAACTCTAGCTTGGATGTTTGCATTCATGCTGGAATATTTGTGGAAGTATTTAATAAGTCTTATAATTTTTTTTTGTCAAACTGGAATATATTTGCATTAATTGTATTAGCTTAGTGTTTGCACTGATTATTATTTTTTTTAAAAAAGGAAAGAAGACAAAAAAGATTAATTTATTCACAAAAGCAGCCTTCCAAGTGAACAGATATTTGAACAAAATGTATTCTTTGCTACAGAATACAATGGTGGTTTTCAGTATTAGGGGGTCCGATCCTATTGGGCTTAATCTGGGTGGTTCAAGCTTATCTCCTGCATCTCTGTTGCGCACAGAACCGTAAAGCGCCTCTAGTGATGGCAGTAAGCCATTACCCCCAGTGCTGGGATGACCCCATTGCAATGCTGGCCTCATGCAGCGTGGAGGGAGCACCTCAAGCTAGCAAGCGGTGAGTATACTGGTTGCCAGCATTGCGGGATTTCTGGGCGGGGTGGGATGGCATTCCAGGGGTGGAGCACGGGGATGGGACACTCACCGCTGGATCCTGACCTCCATGTAGGGGCCCACATGGAGGGCCTCACCCAGAATGAAAACAAATGAAAAATGCGCCTGAGGAAAGAAAGTATTTTGCCCCCTCCCCAAAACTCACCACCAGCGCATGGCTGCATTCTCTCCAACCTGCACTTCACAAACCGGGATTTGTGATGATGTCACATCACCGACCATGCCCTGATTTGGAGGATTTTCAAGAGTTTAATGAACAAGGCATTTCAATTCACCCTCGCTTCCAGTTCGTCCAGGTGTAGTAAGGACACATTTGAGTAGAAACGAGAGTGGAAACAACAGAAAAACCAGGTTGAAAGAAGTCATACAGAGGGGACAAGGCAGGGGCGCAATTTTCAAAATATTGTTAGTTATTTGCTTTTTGATGTTGCAAAAATTGCCCCCCCCTTTGAACTGCACCTGGAGCGGCTGCCCCTCAGGCTCCACTCACATTACAGCACTGGCCTCACCTCTGTGCTGGCTAAATAGCCAGCACAGAGAAGTAGACCACTCACCTGTCCTGTGCCTTACTGTGGAGAAAGGCCCGACCCAAACCCAAGCACTCCTTGAGGCCACATGCAAATCCACCACTTCTGGGGATGCTACTGCTTCAGGCTGCAATCCTATCCACGCTTACCTGGGAGTAAACCCACTGACTATCATGGGAACGGCATCTGTGTAGACACGCATAGGATTGGACTCTCACTCTCCTAGACAAGCAGCCTGGTGGGGGCAAACGAAGAAAGTGCTGCGTGGTAATCCATGGCCCTCACTCTATTCTTAGCTTTGGCTGGCCTTGGTGAATGCTCCTTGGTCTGCGCACATTCTATTTCAAATTAACCGAAAACATGGAGCATGCTGGGAAACCAGAACACTCAACACTTCTTGTTCACTTGAAATAGGATCCATGAAGAGATCCATTTGACTCGAAACGTGTAAGTTTTATCTGGCATTTGAGTGATGGGTTGATGTCTACATTCTGTTCCTCTGTATCAGTGTTGTGGCTTGGCTGCTTCTTTCTGGACCACAAAGTCCTCCCCTTCCCAAACCACTAGGGGAGTGGTTCCCAACATCCTACTCAGATATTAGGAGTGCTGTAAGTTGCTGTGGGGGTGGAGACTGGAGCTGGGGAGAATGTCCCAACAGCACTGCAGTGATCATGGTGCCACAGGCACCCGGGCATTTTTACCTACCTGGTGGTTTCACATGAAACCTGGAAGTGCACTTTGAAGCACAAAATGGGGCTTCTCTTTGGCTCAGGGTGACCCATGGAGGAGGCCCCTCAACCCACTAGGTAAGTAAAAATGCTCAAGGGTGCCCATGGCACCACAACAGCTGCAACGGTGTCAGGATGCCCAAAACTGCACCATTCCCCTTAAGGGTGAATGACCCAGTTTTGCTTCCCAATGGTGGCTCACAACCCACAGATTGGGAAGCACTGTACTAAAGAATGCTTAGTTGAATAAGAGATGAATCATTCAATTTTACTGCCAGCCATAGTTTCATATCTAACCATGTGTTTACTGTACAGCATCAAGCAGGTAGCCAAAATGTTCACAAATATTGTAACCTATCTATGGTAAACTTGGCAAAATTATAGCATTTGAAATGTAAAAATTATATCAGCATCTGTTATTAAAGCTGTTTGCCACAGCAACTGAGTTTTTAAATGTTTCAGTAGGAGTGATAAAAAACTAGAAGTATTTTCCACAAATAACTCCCTCTCTGCATATGTGCTGTTAAGTGCTGCCATGGCATTGTCTCATTTTTTATTAGAGAAAAATGATAACTACATGTTTTCATTTCAAGCTGATGTATACTCATAGACTTCATAGCCTTGTATTACTATATGCACTGCACAACCAGGGCTGTCTATACCCTCTTCTTACTTTTGACACAGCTTTAATTGAAAATATTCTAAATTGCATTAGTTGTGTGTAGTCAAGAAAGATCCAAAGAAATTAAAATTGTGATGTTGTAGGAGCTTGTGAGCTGCTCAAGTGGTTGGCTTGCCTGTATGTTAGGTGATATCCTACAAAGGCACATTTCTTTAAGATGAAGATTCTTCTAATGCCAACGTATCTTGCTGCATATGAAAAGGAACTTGATGTTAATATGATTTTCAGAATGCACCTCTGAAGTCCAGCTTTAAGGGTTTGAAGGCATATTAGATATTACGTTTTTGGGTATATGCATATACTGCATCTGAATGTTAATTCTGCAATCCTATGCCCACTTTCTTGGAAGTTAGTCAAATTGAACACAATAGAACTTACTTCTAATTAAGCATTGCATAGGAATGTGATGCAATTCCATTCTGCCTTTTCTAGAGTGTTCTACTGAGTGTTCCACCAAGTAATTTTTTCATTGCCATATAAAATCACAAATGGATAAATTCCAAAGGAAAAATTTGTGACACGACACTTCAAGCATGAGGTGCTTTGCCTGCACACACACCCCCACCAGCAGCGCCACTGACTGTAGTTATGGAAGGCAAACAGTAGCACAGCCTTATGAGAACAAAATATGAAATATTTTTTGACAGCAACATTTCATAGGGAAAGGACTGTGTTGCAGGATATGAAATGACCACAGAAAATGAAATGCATAGCAAATAATGCAGAAATGCATTTCCAGCCACATCTTCTCATGGATCACTGCTCCTAGCAAATGCCTCGACTGCACTTTTCCTTGTCCACATTTTTAGACCCAGAACTATTACTATATTCTTTAAAGAAGGAGTTTCTGCCGGCTATGAAAGAGGCAAATGAAGCACAGATACAGCATGCAGGGAAAGCATGAGAAGAATGACAATTTGATGACAACATCATGTAGATGCCTTGTAAAAAATAAGTAAACAAAGATTTACAATTCCACAATACTGCGTGTTGAAGCAGCACTCCTAGTTTTATACCCAATTCCCTTTAGTATTGTAAGAACAAAATATTTACTCTTTTCCCACCCTGTTTACTGTAGGTTATGAAATAAATTCAACACACAATAGGCTTCAGATCAAATGTACATGGTTCCTATAAAATGAAATGAAATGATGTGCTATCAGTTTATATGTTCATGTATTTTTAACCCATGGAACATGGTTTTGCTTTGCGTCACATTACATATTGCAAAACAAAAAATGTAAAACAGAACATTAAATACAGCATGATCTTCAAAGCAGATGAGAATGGCAATGTCCCTTTGCAATATTTGAATACTGCGAAGGGACATTGCCATTCTCATCTGCTTTGGTGATCATGTTGTATTTAATGTTAAGAACATAAGAACATAAGAAGAGCCCTGCTGGATCAGGCCAAAGGCCCATCTAGTCCAGCTTCCTGTATCTCACAGCAGCCCACCAGGTGCCCCAGGGAGGCATGAGACAACAAGATGCTTGCATCCTGTTGCCACTCCCTTGCATGTTGCATGTCTCTGACCCAGTTATTCTGCTGATCTAAATAATTATATTGTCTTCAGTTTAGTAATCTCCATGTACAATACCTAGTTTGAAGTGGGGAGAGGAAAAGGGTTGATTTATAGAGTTTAAGAAGGGGCAATCCTATTCTAAGCTGCCCAACATCCCGGGAGCACAGCAGCAGCAGGTGGCCACCACTGCATCCCTTGGCAGCCAGACAGCTGCGGAACGCTCTGCGGGAGAAGGGGACAAAAAAAGCACTCACCAAAGCTAAGAACAGAGTGAGGGCCATGGATTACCATGCAGCACTTTCTTCATTTGCCCCCACCAGGCTGCTTGTCTAAGCAGCCTAGTGTGGGCTAGGAGAGCCCAATCCTATGCATATCTACACAGATGCCATTCCCATGATAGTCAGTGGGTTTACTCCCAGGTAAGCGTGGATAGGACTGCAGCCTGAAGCAGTAGCATCCCCAGAAGTGGTGGATTTGCATGTGGCCTCAAGGGGTGCTTGGGTTTGGGTCGGGCCTTTCTCGGCAGTAAGGCACAGGACAGGTGAGTGGTCTACTTCTCTGTGCTGGCTATTTAGCCAGCACAGAGGTGAGGCCAGTGCTGTAATGTGAGTGGAGCCTGAGGGGCAGCCGCTCCAGGCGCAGTTTAAAGGGGGGGCAATTTTTGCAACATCAAAAACATGTTTGCTTTTGGCCTCAAGGGGTGCTTGGGTTTGGGTCGGGCCTGCTGCCACTACTACTACTACTACTACTACTACTACTACTACTATGCCAATGCTGGAGTTCAGCTCTCTTCAGCAACAAATCAATTTCTGAATTGTGGAAGATCTGAGAGGTGAAATGAGCAGGCCATAAAAATGATTGCTGATGAGAAGGGAACAAGTGATGAATACACGAGGAAGAGAGAAACAGATCCACTCTTGAATCTTGATGTGTTAGACATTTGTGTGTTGAATCTTAGGGTGTCCCTCTCCTATGCATTAGGGGTCTCCTGCTCACAGAAGAGTTTCTTTACAGCTTATGCTAGATTGCTGTGCAAGAAAAGTGAGACTCAGCCCAAAGACGGTATGTTTTGTGCAAGACATTCTGCAAGGGCTAATGCATCCTTGTACACAAGCAGAATCATGAAACCAGCTATAGAACATTCATATTATAGCACTGAATGAATTTTTGTGCAAGTTCTTCTTTGGCATACGTATGTTTATTCTCGAACAGTGCTAGTGGCTATTATCCTTCCATGGATGGTATGTTGAATTCAACAGCATTTTTTAAAAAAAGACTAATGTAAGACCCAAGTGAGGCTCTTTATAGCTTCAGGAACAAGCCTTGCGCACACACATGCACACACATGCACACTCATTCCTTATTTGAGAAAATTGCATGCATTTTAATATACTTCTGCAAAAAAGAACAGCCATTCACCCAGAAAAAATCATGTTTCTTCTTCACATTATTAGCTGCTACGAGACGCGTGCGGTGGTAAGTGTCAGTCTGCCGTTTATTACATCTAGTGTTAACTAAGATAAATGCTGACTTCTTGTCGGCACTTGCTCACCAGAAAGAACTCAGGTTTGGCATTTTGTCCAAAATGCATGTCTGATAGCGCCTGAGCTACACGGAAAAAAAACCTTTGGGAAGGGATATTGGCAGAAGTTGAGGTACAAAACAGATTAATTGGACGCTGACAGCCTTGGCTTATCAGACAATGCCCTAACAAATAATTGCTTATGATGTGGTGCGGCAACTCTCATGTCAGGACTTGTGGCAATTTGAATGTATTGCCCTGCACACAATAACAGAGCAGCAAGGCTTTGTTACTGAATGCAATAAAAGGCCACAATGTTATGAATCAAAGTATTTGTAATGGTTAACTTGTAACTAGCCATGATGGGCAGCCCAATCCTGAGCTAGGTGCCTGTCCATGCCAGGAAAGTTAGCCAAGCGGGTACCACCACATTCCATGGCAGCCAGGCAGCCGCAGGAGGCTCTGTGGGAGAAAAGGACATTTGTCCTCTTCCTCCGGGGTAAAGGCACAGGGCAGGCGATAGGTCTACTGCACTGGCTATTTAGCTGGTGCAGAGTCTAGGGCCTCCATGTCAGGCTGTGCAGCCCGGCATGGAGGTTGGGATCCTGTCCTGGAGAAAGCCTCTGCTACACTGTTGGGTCTGCTCACACCTGTGCTACCTACTTTGCTAGTGCCAGTCCTCGTGGACCCGGGTTGGTGGATAGAGGCTGGGAAGCAGGATAGGATATTGATACTGCTTGGCCTTGATCTACCTCCCCCCACCGCGACTTGCAACCATCAGGACTTGTAGAAAGGCTGCTGGTCTGTGAACCCCGCCACTCACTGCTTTTTGTGGCAACCAGATCATGCTGTAAGGCATATTGCCTTTTGTGACAGCCATAAAGCACACTGCACCACTGGAACATGAGTTCCAGTGATGCAGTGGGCCATTAGGATTGGGCCCTTAACTTCATTTTCAAACTCCAGACCCCTGTTGTCATCCTCAGTACATGATGACCAGGTACAATGGAAGACAGAGTGCCTGTATTTTTAACCATTGTATAGAAGAGGAATTTTTGGTAGGTGCAGATTCCATTTTGACCTCCACTTGCCAAAATTCCCTCTTCTGTATAATTGTTAAACGTTTAAGCACAGTGTTCTGTCTTGTATCTGGTCACTATGCATTAGTACCCCTTCTTTGCAAGTTACATAGTAGTTTAGTTGCAATGTATTTGGAGACAAAAGGAAGAGTAAAACTAGTGAAATGGCTGGTGTGGGCCCAAGGGAACCCATTGAAAACCAGGCAGCCTAGGGGGTGGTAACTTAAAAATATTTTTATTTATTTCTCCGGGCATGCAATCTGTGTCAAGTCGCGTTCCGCCGCTTTCCCGCACGCCCCAGTGGACGGGAAAGCGGCGGAACACGGTGTTCCGCAACGGGCGGACTGCCGATCAAACGTAAGTCCCGCCCAGCATACCGGCTGGATAGCACTACTGGCTACATGGTCTAAGTTTGTGAGGGGAATAGGATTGGGATGTTACAGCCCAATCCTGTCTGGGCCTTATGCAATGGAATTCACGCTCTTTCAGTGCAAGGCCTGTTCTGCTGGTGTGGCAGCCACAGGTGAGGCAGTTGCTGTGACAGTGCATGGGCCAGGTTACCAGTGCAAATGGCTGCCAGCCCTGGCTGCGAGCCAACAACCTCTGGAGCCCCTGCTAGAGCAGGTAATTTTGCAGGGGGGCATTCTAGGCAACAATCAGGGTGAGCACCAGGACCAGGTACAGTTGTGTAAAGCGCAGGCTTGGAAAAGATGTCAGCTACACCAGTGGTGCCAATACTCTAGTCCCCCAACCCAGGCTCCACAGGCGCCCTTGGGCCCACTCGGAGTTTCTCCAGCCAAAGAGTTGGCACAGATCTGAGTAGGCCTACTGAGGGCAAGGCAGTGGTGGTGCAGCTAAGTAAACAACAAAAATTACTTACTTGTTTGTTGTTGCCTATTCTTTGGCCAGCCTATAGCATGCAGCAGAGGCTGAATCAATGCTGCTGATGCTCCAGGGCATCGCAGGATAGTTTTGGGTTGCTAGTCACTGTTTCCCTATACTGAACTTCCCTGGAAATAACCCCACACAAAACCGAGTAATAACTTGGTTTTTACTTTTCTTTCCCCTCAGTTTCTCACAAGCGTCTTGCAGAGCACTCAAAACTCTTTTAATTCATTTTCTGTGGGTTTCAAGGAGGACCAGCTAATTTCCAAAATCTCCATCACCTTTCAGTGCAAGTAGTCCTGCCTTTTCTCTTCTTGCCACTCCCATCTTACTTTAATCAGTTGAATAAGCTGTCTAGTTCCTGTCTAGTTCCTGTGCGTTATCCACCCCAATGTCTGTTTAATTTTTTGTCTTGACCCCATTGTTTGCTGCCTGTCATTCATTTATTTATTTCATTTATTTTAATAAGGTCTGTTTTTATTTGATCTCACTTTAAGAGTGGCTATTTTGTTTACCGAGTTGCGTTATGGTATGTTTGATTCTCTTTCCTTTACTGTAATTATCCCTTCAATAAAAGACATTGATTGATGTTATGTCTGTCTCTGATGCTTAAATCTATGTGAACCATTCCCATTGCCAAACTCTGGTTTGGGCACGTAATCTATCTGTTCACTGTCCCAACAAGCATGCATGTTTTGGTATATTTGTGTTCCGTATACGTGACAACAGAATAAGGGTGTTGGTGTTGTTGATAATATTTATATACCACTTTCCAACTAAAGAAGTTCAGAAAGTGATTTCATAGTAAGTAAATATGAAATAGATTGCTTTCCATAGTATCCTAAAGACAATTCATCACAGATCCATCTGTGTCTGTTCCTAATATAAAGTACAAACCTCAGTCAACATAAGCATTCCAAATGTTAGCACCATGGCAAGACAAACTAGCCGTTGGCCACTCTGCATGCCTACTGCACAATGCATATCCATAAAACCAGGTGCCTGCTCAACAAATCAATTTAGATGAATGATCTGCTAAAGTTTCTCTGCTTTCTGCTCTATCACTGACATGCTTAGTTATAGCACCCCGCAGAGTGTAATTGTTGGATAACTGAAGATCTATTAAAAGGGTATTATATTCAGAACCATTTATAAAATAATTGAGTCAATTATGAATTATTGTCAATTTGATGAAATCAACCCTCCATCTATATTATCACCATATTAAGAGCACAAGTAATCTGAACACAAATACCTACAGCCATCTTGAGTATAGAAAGGAGCAGGTTACAGAAATTACTATCACCTACATTCTATAAATGCATTATTTTTGTTTTCTATATTGAACCATCAAAATGCATGATGTTTATGTAAAATACACAGGACCTTGTCCCAAAGAGCTTTCAATCTAATATTGCCACAAGAGAGAGAGAGAGAGTGTGCAGGGGAAAAAAAGGTACAAGCATACGTAGTTTGTTTCCATCGTACATTTTAACACACAGCACAATCCTATGCATGACTACTTAGAAGTTTCATTAAATGCAATGAGAGTTACTGGTAATCTCAGGAACCAGGATTCAGAGGTCAATTCTAACCTGGAGTTAGGCTGGCACAGTTAGGCCAACAAAGTTTGACTGGCACAAGGGCCACCGTAAAGCACGTTTGGACCTCTCTCGGAATCAGGGAGGATGGCACACATCTGTGTGCTGGCCTCTCTGACTCCAAGATTGGTCCAAACATACTTTATGGTGCCTTGTGCTGTCCAAACTTGGCTGGCCTAACTATGCTGGCCTAACTCCAGATTAGGATTGCGCCCTCAACTTTAGAGCTTTGGAATAGGTACCAGAGTCTTTACAGAAAATGTATATAATATGTAAATTTACAATAGGCAGACTATTTTAACCATTTTTCTAAGTAAGATAAAGAGCAAGTTCCTTCCACAGCTGTCATTTAGCCCAGGTCCTCAAAAGTTGCATGGTATGAAAGATGTTTTCTATACTGACACTAATGGATTTTGGGTGGGAGGATAAAAACTGCAGCATTTTGAATATATATTTGTGTCTTTCCTTTCCTTCAGTGAGTTATTGCATCTTACTCAGATTCTAAGGAACATTTCATAACTTACCATAGATAAACATTTAGATAAATAAAGTAGTTTCTTGAATTCCAAACTGAGAAATGAAACCACTTTTATGTCAAATATATTCATAGTTGTTATTTCTGTGAGAAGACAGTGACTGCCAAAAGTGTTTCATGATGCTCCAATTCAATGATGCTGTTTTTGCTCTAATGTGCATATGGAACTTTTCCATATTCAGACAGTACAATTCCATGTTCATCAAGGGCTGTACATGTGAATCTGTAGTATATAAGTGTTGATTTTATTGGCTGATTGATTTTTATAATGTATCTGCCTTTCTTCAGATGAAGGACCCTTTGAGCAGCCAATGATAATATAACAAAATGCAATATGAACCCTGAGCATAAAAGTTATCAAGCACAAACAATCTCATAGTAGAAATAATAATGGTTTGATAAAAACTGATAACACCTGTGTAAGGGTCAACTCCATGTTTATATTTTAATCCTGTGGTTGCAGGAAAGTATTGGAGGATGTAACTGACATTGGGGTATGATGAGACACTGCAGGCAACAG
Organism: Lerista edwardsae; assembly: GCA_029204185.1. Classification (NCBI taxonomy): domain Eukaryota; kingdom Metazoa; phylum Chordata; class Lepidosauria; order Squamata; family Scincidae; genus Lerista; species Lerista edwardsae. The sequence continues at coordinate 9,763,835 of JAJKFI010000014.1, forward strand.
TCTACTTTTGGCTGATCTAATAAACCATGTGACAAACAAGACTTTTCATGATTTTGATAGAGGTTATTTTGTGCACGAGGACAGATGCATTGCAACAAGTTTGCAGGATGCTGCTTCTGATTTCAGATCATGGGTTTTAAAAATGGCCAATTTATAGAAACCTTTACAAAATTTATAGAAACCTTTACAAAATTGAGATAGAATATATCTCAGAAGTTCCCTAGATATATGTTTATATAAATATATAAAGCTTATATAACTTTTCAGTCAATGACATTCTATTTATCTGCCAAGGGTAGTATAGTATTTGCCACATAACAAATGCAAGGCCACAAACCTTGACCTACAAGTAATGATAAACTATGTGCAATATTATCATTGATTACTATATAGTTGTAATCAACATGCTGAAAGGAAAGCTAAATATACTGTGACTTCAAGAAACTTTAGCTTCAATGAGTTCTAGTAACAACTTCCAGAGTAAAAACAAGAGAGACTTGTGGCATGTTAAATACTAACAACTCAATTGTGGAAAAAGCTTTCATGGACTTGGCCGTACTTTGTCCAATACATGTATTACTTATTGGTATTGTATTACCAATACAATATACATGTATACATGTATATAGCACACATATGAGTACAGAGGAATAAATGTAATTGGTGGAGCTAAAAGGTAACAAAATGGAAAAAAAAATAGCAGGTCGTGGGTCTCTGTGATTATCATGTTGAGCAGAAACATACATGTATGCCAGAAATGAAAAGAGAGATCCATTCTTAATAGAAGCCATTGGTGGTAATGCTGTCTTACTAATTATGGTAGCAGGAAAGATTCTATTCTGAACTGAATCACATTTACTGATACATTATAATTCAGTCATTATGGGAGAAATTGGGAGTGTCTCTTTGAAGTGCTTTTGTGCTGATGTATGCTGCTTCCAGGTCAGCAGCAGAGTGTCACAAGGTAGTAGGCAACTACCTTCGCAGGCAACTTCTCCTACTGGTTTTGAGTACTGCTATCTTTTATGTAAGATTTATGTCAATGTATTCTTTATATGGAAGTTGACTTACATAGACAGCAGGAGACCACTGTTGGAAGGCATTCCCAATAGTGATTGGGTGAATCCCACAAATGGGTTCAGAAGATGGGATAATTTTCTCCAAAAGGAAGTATTTGATTAGCCTTGAGTTGTTGATCCACTGCCGGCACAATTAGACCCCACCTGGCAACCAATTGTATCATCAGGAAACGGACTTATTCTATGCCTTCTCCCACCCACTTCATGTCGTTTTCCACTTCATGTCAGCGCTCAAAGTTTCAGATTTTGGATCACCTGTGGTGGTGATAACCTCCGGTGGCTGCCCAGCTCCCACGGGATGTAGCAGTCACCATTTTGGTACCGCTGCTCTTGTGAGGGACGGTCAGTTCAGGAACTTGCCTAGGCTGTTTCTGCGCTTCTGAAGAACTTACCAGAGTTGGAGTATCCATCAGTAAGCATAGAAAACAAACTATGCTTTGTGAAATGTAATTAATAAGGGTTCAATCCCCAAGGCCCTATCACTGGCAGTATGGCATGACAGCTAAAAGTGTCATGAGCATGCTGTAAAGCACATTTGGGGCACGTTATTGCTCGCACTGGGGCAGCACTCACTCAGGCCAGGCCCCAACATGAGTGACTCTAGCTACACTGGTCGCCGGTAAGCCTGTTTGAAATGGGGGGCAGGGGGCAGGGTGCGGGGAGGGGAGAAGCTGACCACAAAGGGGTGGGATCTGGTGGTGGCTTCCTCCACTGGATGTTATACCCAGTGGTGGCTTGGGCAGCCCAACATGGGGCTGCTAGATTCACTGCCAGCACAATAGCTGGTGGTGAGCTGAGGAGCCCCATTGCAGGTGACAAGGATTTCCCTGGGGAAAGGGGTTGAATGTCCCCTTCTTTCAAGGAGCCTCCAGTGGCTGCCCGGCTCCCACGGGATGTAGCAGTCATCATTTTGGTACCACTGCTCTTGTGGGAGCCAGTCAGTTCAGGATTGGGCTCTAATTCACTTGTGTGCTGCCTGTCTTCCATGATGGAACTCAAGACGATGTCCAGAAATTTCCTGGGTCCTCCATCTAGGAAGACAGATGGGCCTGCTGACCAGCCCAGATAGATCTGCTTAGTTGTAGTAAGGTAGCTCTGTCAAGGTCACTGACTTCAGTATAGGCCATGGATCCGGAAAAAGAAAATGGCCATTGAAAGAAAAAGAAGGGTTTGCTTTATAAAATGACTATTTGCTTTTGCTTTGCCTCTTACTCTTTGCTTTCTGTGCCTCATGCACGCCATTGCTAAAGAAATACTTTAAAAAAACAGATTTCTCAAAATAAATTAGCGTATGTAAATCAGCGAAGTCTACTGCTAGAATTCTGTTCCTCACTTCAAAGGATTCAGTGGGGCCACAAGTGGGTGTACAGGCAACAGCCTTTCTCGCAGCTGAAACTCTTTTCTGTTGTGAAGCATCTCTCTCGGTATTTTCGGTATGAAGGAATGGTAGTCAGAAATCAAGCGTTGCCTTTCTGAAAGACTATGGATTGCTCATTAGCCCCCCACTGGGAATGTTTCATTTCCGGAGCTCTCTAGGCAGATCTTTAACTTAACCAGGTGTGTGTGTGTGTGTGTGTGTGTGTGTGTGTGTGTGTTGCACGCGTCACGTTTGGGAGGATAATATTTGCCAGTTCCTGTCCAAGCCCAGTCTCCACTCCATTCCTGTCGCCTCCTGCCTGCCCCCTCCCCTTCCCCATCAAAGCGTTCGATCCAGCCTTCAAGTCTCGCAGCGACTGTCCTGCCCTACCTACCTACTTCAAGATTCAATTGAACCATTTGAGGCTGAATTCCGGGGAAGTCGTGCAAACCAAAGAGCGGGGTGGGGCAGAGAAGCTGAGGAAGCAGTCAGGTGTCGCCATCCCCGCCAGCACCAGCAGCGTCCCCCATCCTTGGGATTCCGAATGGTCCAGGCCAACAGAGGAGGGAAAGCGACTGGCTTGAAGAGGAGCGCTGTGTTGCTTTGCCTCAGCTCCGGCTGTGGAGCTCAGCTAACGGCGGTCATACAGGAGTTGCGAGATACGAGATAGAGCGCGAGCGAGCGAGCGAGCGAGCGCGCGCGCCCTGGGCTGTGCTGCTGCCTTTCCCTTTTTCACCTGTTTCACCGAGGGGAGCTCTTCTGGGAGCCGCCGCTACTTCCAGTGGTCCTGCCGCCGCTCTCGAGGGTGCCCACACTGCAGCAATGCCAGACTATCCCCGCGTGGGGAAGCAGCCCGAGACCCAGGTGGCTGCCGGCTCGAGGCAGCCGCGCGCTCACTAGCCCTTCCTTCCCCGCCCCCTTTGGAGCTGTTCACTACAGTCTTTTGGGCGCGCTTTTTTTCCCCCTCTGTCTTTCTCCGTCTCCTCACTTGGCTTCAGCCTGAGGGGGGGATTGCGGTAGCCAGCCAGCCAGCCAGCCAGCGGGAGACACCCGCGCGCACACACACGAGCTGGTGCCGCCGCCGCCGCCGCTTCCTAGCGGGGCTCTTTGCCTGCCCTCTCTGGGTCTCTCGCTCCCAGTTATCTCCCGCTGCTTGGCCCGCGCCAGGGGAAGAAAGGGACGCTTGTGTCATGCGACTAGGGCCGAGGGAAGGGGCTCTCCGACTGCAGGACCAGTGAAAGGGAAGTGCAAGCCCCCTCTGGACAATGACAGCCATGAAGGAGCAGCAGCAGCAGGCGCAGCCTAACTCAGGCGGCAGGGGAAGCCAGGCTCAGCAGCAAGACCAGGTAGGAGTTGCCAGCAACTCGGCTACCCGCAGCTGTCTCCCCTTCGCAGGCAACCCCGTCCCTTCGCCTCTTCCCCTCGAGCCGAGGCTCCATTCCTACCCGTTTGAGACTAGCATGGCCGTGGGCATCGGCTTCCCGTGCAGCAGCAGCAGCCCAAGTTCCATGGGCTGAAGAGGAGGGCGGGGGGGGGGAGAGAAAAGTACCATTTCTGTGGCCAGCCTGCCTGAGGGATGCTGCCGTCCTCCTCAGCGCCGAGGAAGGCACAGCGTGGGGACAGGTGCTGCCGCCGCCGCCGCCGCCGCCGCCTGCCTCGTCAGAAGGGACTTTGGGATGGGGCTGAGGCTGTTGCTTCGAGGCTCTGAAAGGACCGTTTTCGCTGAGCTGGAAGGGATGGCAGTGAGGGGGCATGGAAGCTCGGCAAGAAAAGGCGGACGGGGCGGAAACGGGAGAGTGTGTTGGAGGAGGTGTGTGTGTATGGGGGGGGGGGCACACATGGGAGAGACCTGATCGTGCATTTTCTTCCTTCCTGGCAGAAGTACTTAGAAGCCGTGCTTGGAGATGCCTCTAATAACAATCCTCGCACTGACCTTTAATGAGCAAGAGGGGAGGGGAGTGCAGCCCAAGCGAACAGAGAGCGGCTTGGCTGAGGCGGTTACGAACAGAAGATTGTACAGACAATCTTTTTGTACGGATTGCACAGTTTTAAGGAGTGCAGAAGTGGGGCTAATCCTTTGAAAAAAGGTCCTTGGACGAAGTGTTCTGGTCTCTCTCTCTCTCTCTCTCTCTCTCTCTCTCTGTGTGTGTGTGTGTGTGTGTGTGTGTGTGTGTGTGTGTGAGAGAGAGAGAGAGAGAGAGAGAGAGAGAGAGAGAGAGAGAGAGAG
>JAJKFI010000014.1:9768507-9800340 GCA_029204185.1 Lerista edwardsae
AGAGAGAGAGAGAGAGAGAGAGAGAGAGAGAGAGAGAGAGAGAGAGATTAGCTACTGGGAAATGTGTCTGTGCAGAAGGAAAGAAGAGAAGGCAGACTATCAGAAAATTCAAGGAAGGCAGGAAAGAATATAGTCTATCACAGAGCCTATAGTTATAATCTGAAGGAATGCTTGTTGGTCAGTTTCCATTTACCTTCTGCCATTGGAGTTGCCAGCATTGTTGTTGTTACTGTTGTTGTTTTGTAAGTTGCACTAAACAAAACCAGCAGATGGAAAATGTGGAACTTTTTTTTTTATAGTGTCATGTTTACATCAATTAATGGCCTTAAGTAGAGCCTGTCAACTATTAGGTCACTGGTTAATACTGTAGTGGCATTCAAGAGAGAGAGAGAGAGAGAGAGAGAGAGAGAGAGAGAGAGAGAGAGAGAGAGAGAGAGAGAGGCTGCTGCTACTACCAGAGATGGTGCTGTTTTCTCAGCATACACTGAAAGAAATGGTGAAATTATCAGTTTCTGTGTTGCTAGAAGCAGGAAAGAAAGGAGTTAAATAAACTGGTGGGAGTGGTATGGAGGAGATTTGGCACCTTGTGCCATCTGAAAGCTCACACTAGGAGATGTGTAAGTCATCACAGTAAGGAGATGATGTTGTTGTTTCTTCAGGGGTTGTTTGGGGGCTAACCCTGCACTTTGTTTGCCTTCTGGTTTCCATTCTCTTGCAAAATATTCATGGTCTTATTCTATAGAAGTGAGAGAGGGTATTTAACCAACGAAGTGCTTAGATTTTCCACTATCAAACCCCTATCAGATTATTACGCCTACTTCAGACCTGCAATGCCTATTCTTCCTTTCTGTGAGTTCATGCTTATATTTGTACACTGGACTTACTGAAGCACTAGAATGGCTTACTGCCATTTTTAAGAACGCAAGAATAAATGCGAACTAAAATAAGGCCAAGTTGGAATATTTCCGCTATTTGCAGAAATAGGTTTTTTTTTAGCATTCACTGACATCTTAGGTTGCATGACAATAGACTGTTGTGTGTCACAGCTTATTATTTGTGCAAATAATGGCTGACAGATAACGGAAATAAATTCATTAGCAATCCATTGCCCTGTACATTCTTCATGGGGGGGCACCGATTATTGTTAACCTGTAACACCACCTGGCTGGGCATTGCAGAGGTTGAGATGGTGAGTAAGCAGGGAGCCAAACAGAACATAACATATCAGACCTACAAATAGGTGCATCCATGCATAGTTGATAAATCTAGCTCAATGTTGCCTACAAAACACGATTCAAATTCAAGCCTTTTAAAAGTAGCAATAATTCAGTTGGGAGTCAGAATATTTTACATACCTTGCCAGTACAATATTCTTCCCACTTTCATTACCATGGTAAATAAATAAATAAAATAGCTCATACTATTCCCACAGAAGTACTAGCCTAAGTACAGGACTACATTTTTAGTTTCATAACTCAATTATTTACAGAATGTAAAGTTATACATGAGTAAGATTTCTAAGTTTAATGACCCTATCCTACCATTACATAGTATACTTTCTAAAACGCTGAACTTAATTAGTGAGTGAATCAATGCATTAATTAAACTTTTTTGGGAAAGAGTGATTGGATTGTTGCAATCAGTATATAATGCGTGTGTGTGTGGAGAAGAAATCAAGTCAATTAGTATGACTTTTAAAAAGTTTTGCAGAACTTTTTGTTTTAAGTGAAACACCATACTTTGTTCCTTGTCATTAATTTATTCAAATTTTTCAGTCTGCCCTGATAATAGTTCTTGTATTGTTATGTTGGCCACTATTTGATTCTGCAGGCTAAAGTAGCGACCTTAAACACAGTTACAACCTAATCCTATGCATGCCTACACAGAAGTAAGTCTCATTGAATGAGACTTACTCAGTGATGTCATGCAGGGGATACGCGGGGGTACGCGAGTACCGGTTTCTAGGATTATGGCTGGCCCCGCCCATTCGCCTGCCCACTTGTCGACTCTGCCCCCTGCAACATTTGAATTTCCTGCATGTTTGAGTTGCCTGCACATTCTCAGAGCCAGGCAGGCAGGCAGGCAGGCAGGCAGGCAGCGAGCGGAGCCTTGCCTTGCCTTGCCACTGAAAAATGAGCTGCTCTGGGGTTTTGGAACTGTTGGGTCACTTTAACATGATGCCAGGCCTCCTTAACATGTTCTGGGGGTGCTGTGGAATACTGTTGCAACTGTTGGGTCAGTTTAAAATTGTCTGAGGCCTCAAAAAGGGCTTTTTTCATGTCACTTCCTGCCACGACCTCACTTCCGGCTTATGACGTCACTTCCGGTGGGCGGGTCCCGACATGTACCAATCAAAAGTGAGTACCTGTTCTTAAATCATTTAGATGACACCATTGGACTTACTCCCAGGAAAGTATGTATAGGATTGTAATCTTACGGGACAGGGGCAATCCAATCCAGAACTGCCTAACTGCCATGGGTGCTGTGGTAGCCAAAGCCCCGTCACCTGCAATGGAAGTCATTTCGGGTCCCACCCCCTCATGGCTGGCTCCTCCCTTTCCCTGTCGGATTCCTCCCACCTCCCCCTATACCCAAACAGGCTTACCAGCAGTCAGCGATGCTGGAGCGCTGCCTGACCGCCGACTCACATTGGGGCCTGGTGCTGAATGAGCACTGCTCCAGTGCAAACATTAACATGGCATGATTGTGACATTTTTGCCTGCAGTACAGACATACTGCCAGCAATAAGGGCCTTCTGGATTGGGTCCCAAGACTGCAATCCTATCCACACTTACCTGGGAGTAAGCCCAATTGACAATAACGGGGCCTACATCTGAATATACATGCATAGGATTGGGCTGTAAGCCCCACTGAAAAGGCTGCGACTCCTTGCAAATAAAAGAAGCATAGCATTGTGATACATAATACTGTCCCTTGCCCAAGCTTTCTAGTGAAACAACACTAGCAGATACATACTATGAATAAAATGTGTCAGAATTTGAGCCTACGTGCCTTACTAGAAGGTGAAAATCACCTTCCTTTTCTTGGAACTCAGAAGAATGTACTTTCATCTAATGTCCTTAGAATTTAAATTCTTTTCTAGTTCCTATTATACTGTTGCACAGAAAAAAAACAAAACATGTGCACATAGACATCTGCTTTCTTCTGCATTGAAAAGTCTTAGCAAAAAAACAGTTTTCACACTGAACTAATAGCATTATCCTGGATGGCTCTGAGTTGGTGCTATTGATTGAAATAACTGGAGAAAAATATCATGGATGATACCATATTATTCAGGATGGTGAAAATCTAAGCAGAACTCTGAAGATTTTTTAAAAGATATCTCCTGAAACAGAAAATAATGGGTTGGATCCTAAAGTTTCCTTTTTCTGGGGCAAGTCACTTACAGTGGAGGAAGAAAACGTAGAATATTTATATTTGCTGATGGGTGTAGCCGGAAGATATGTGTTGAGTGTGTGCTAGATGATTTGCTGAAAACATCCATGAAGGATCTTCTGTGTCTTTCTGATCCCATCAGAAAGCGTGGGTATAGCGTGGGTAGTACAAGCGTACCACCTGCACCTGTCAGTAAGCTATTAGTGAGCCCTGTGCTGACTTTGAACACTGTTACTTTTATTTCCTTTTTGGATTGTTTAGACAATCTCACTGCAGCTCCTGTTCTATACTTTTACTTTTTCCAAAAAAAGTATGACCCAGAGCAGCCACAAGGTTCCAATACAAATTGCACTTGGATTTCAGTAAGAATGGAATGGCCAGCCAAAACCTCTCCAATGCAGCTGTAACTTCCCGACCCTTCCATGCGAAACCTGATACCATGTTATGTGATTTGGCTAGTATATAACTGCAGTCCAAGCCCTCCAAGATGCACACCATAGGTGAAAGTTAACTCTTGCAGTTACTGTTAGCAAACTAGATGCACCATGAGATGTGCATAATACAGATGACAGCCCTCAAGTATGTGTGCGTAGATTACTTAAGAATAAATTTGGCATGTGCACCCTTGATTTGGCATGTGACTTGTACTGTTTTGCATTAAAATAAACAGAGTGAATGGGGCTTATACCAACCGTAGTGATGCTACTGGATTTAGGGTGCAGTCCTAACCTGGAGTTATGCCAGCACAGTTATGCCAGCAAAGTTTGGCCGGCACAAAGTGCATTTTGACCACTCTTGGAGTTGGAGAATGGTGCACATCTGTTCGCTGGCTTCTCTGACTCAGAGAGTGGTCCAAACATACTTTATGGTGTCCCTTGTGCTGGCCAAACTTTGCTGGCCTAACTGTGCCGACCTAACTCCAGGTTAGGATTGTGCTTTTAGCAACCTGGGTGTCTTTGATGTAGGTAGTTGCACCCTTAGTTTGTGTGTATGATATGGTAATTTATTCTGTATGTTCTGGTACGGGAAGAGATTTATCATGGTAGTGACACAATGAACTATCACACTGGGCAACCCAAATCCTAAGTGACACCTAGGTATGCTCATTTGAATGAAATTAAAAACGTACTATGCAAATATATTTACACTTTTAAGTATCAGCTTTCCTATGCAGCTGCAATGCCTATGCACAGAAGCATCTCATAATGTCTCACTGTTGTTATATGTGTTATCTGTGTTGCTTTTTTTTCTAAATGATATCGAACTTGCTGGCATGCCTAGGAGGGTGCTTCTTATACCCTCAAGCAAGCATAACTCAGGATCAGTTTGCACAGATTAGATCTGTGCCCTTCTCTAACCTTTTAGCACTGGGACCTACTTTTTAGAATGACAATCTGTTCAGGACCCACCAGAAGTGATATTATGGCCGGAAGTGACGTCATTGTGATGCCTGAGCCTGATAATTCAGCAATAAGTTGGTCATATCTCATCCATTTTCCAATAGCAAAGTGAATCAGAAAAAAGCCGTGTCCAGGGCAGGCTTGGCGTGCCCACTGCCTCGATGAGACTCCGGTGTGACAGCCCTGAAGCAGGAGTTCAAGGCACTCCTTCAGGTCAGGCCTCAGAAGTTCAGTGTCAGCCTTGGAGGTCGGGGGTTGCTCCACCTTGGCCCGACTCTCCGTCCAGGTATCAGACAGCTGGCCAGCCGAGAACTCCCAGCAACCACTGTTCTAGCCTGGTCTCTCCCTCATAACTGGCCTGCCTTACAGGGCTTGCCTCCACCCCTTCCTTGGGCCTCACCCCTCTGGGCTCCACCCCTGCCTCAGAGCCATCAAGCCTCTCAGGGGTAAGGAGTCCCATGAGGCTCATGGCTGCGTTGGGTTGGGTTGGGCTGGTCCCGCCCCCTGTGCCTTGTTTAGGGGCAGCACCTGGTCCTGTGAGCTGGGAGGTGGTGGCGTGACCAAGCCGACTGGGGCTCGGTGCCTGGTGTGCAATTCTCCTTGGGCTGCCCCCCGCCGGGCCCGGGCTCCCCCCTGGAGGGGATCGCTTTCCCTTGTGACCGCTCCGGGGGTGCTGGGCCTGGTGGGGGCCAAGGCAACCCCATGGCTGTGCGCATACCTGGGGTCTCCCAGGCAGCCGTCACCCTGGTTGCATCATCAGACACGCCAGGGGAGGACCTCACCTGCCTGCCACCAGGAGTGCCTGCCAGCTGGAGTGTGGCACTGATGACTCCGTGGCGGCGGTGCTCGGCCAGCCGGGTGGGTAGGTTGCCCCTGGCCCAACGTACGGACCAGGGTAGGATTGTCCAGGTAAAGTGGGCACCCACCAGGACGCCCGACAAGCCTATTTTCAACCTTGACACAAGCAAAACAACCATTTCGCTCTCCTCCTTTCTAGCATCCCATCTTTCCATATTTTCAATATTGCTGCTCTGGGTCTTCGCAACCCACCTGGAATTGGCTTGTGACCCACTGGTGGTCCTGACTTACAGTTGGGGAACCACTGCCCTAACAATTAAGTGATCATGCTATCACTCTTTTAAAACATTTAGAACATATCAACAGGGAATTCTAGTGAAGAGAACAAATAGACCACACCAGAATGCTTTCGCAAATGCGCAACCATTTTGCATCATTCTGACTTCAGCTGAGTTCTTTAAAAAGCGCCTTAAAATACGTAAAAGCTTCCTTCTAGACCTAAATGAGCTTTCCCAGTCTACTTGAAGAATTCATCAAATGGCATTTATCAGGATGCAATTTGTAGCAGCTTTCTGCAGTGTCTCAGACAATAGCTCTTAATGAGCTATAAGAGAAACCACAGACATTCCATAGTCAGCAGACACAACAGATTTGAAAGGAGAAAAAAAAAAGATAATGTACCCATGTGGATGCTAGTTGATGAATTCTTCTATTTTTCCACAGATGAAAAAATCCACATAATTCCTGCAGGTATGAATATAGTAAGAGTTCTGTTTACCAAAAAAGCAGATAAACTCTACCATCTTGTGCCAATTATTGCTATTTATGCATGCCAACTTTTTAAAAAAGCAAGCAGTTGTTTGGCATTTCCAGTTCTTTCCTCCTTGGATTATAACCATAGTATTAAATTTAAAAGCATTTTATACACAAGCTACTTTAGCAAACTTAATAAAATTTAAGTAAAGAGAAATAAATAACTAAAGTAATTTGAGAAATAAAAAATAAAGTAATGAAGTTATTGTTTTTACATGTTATATGTGTCCTTGAGGCATAGGATTCAGTGACAGTCCCAGGTTGTCACTAAATTATGTGGGGATTTGTTGTTTGCAAAAATCTACTGCTGAATTCCTCATGAAAACAGTCTTTTGCTTGCTCTTATTTCCAAGCACCGAAATTCAAGGCAGTCCCAACCAGTGTTTGTGCTTGCCAATCAGAGGTGATGCTGCAAATTCAGAATTAGTTGTGTATCCCAGTGCACAATCCTATACCCCCGTTATGCCAGCGCTAAGCTGTTGCACCGGCCGAACGCTGTCACAAATGTACCATCAAGCGTGTTTGTGCTATGGTGCTGGACCAGCGCAAGCAGCAGTGCCGGCGCTCGGATGCCACCACAACTGTTGGCAGCGCTGGCCGAGCGTCAGTCAAGTGTCGGCTTTGCTCGGTCGGCGCAGTGCCTCCACAAGGGTGTTCCAGAGGCATTCTGGGGGCGTAACTGGGCGGCACAGTGGGTGGAGACGGGGGTTGTGATGCAAGACGGCCATAGTGCCTTATCCTAAAGCCTATCGCCAGTCAGGGCGGTTCCGATTTGGCTGCTCCTGTGCACGTTCCTCTGCGCCTGCAAAACAGGCCCATAGGGGCGACCAGGGCTTACACGGGTGCAAGGGGAAAACTTCCCCTTGTCTTGCACATTGCTGCTGCTGTCTCCTAATGGGCTTTAGGATACAGCCCTGTTATGTCAGCCTTACTATGTTGGCCTTACTTAGAATTGCACTGTCAGACATGCTAGTACCACCCAATCACTATTATTGGTCTATATCAGCTTCCATGATTGCAGAGGCAATTTGCAGCTTCCAGGGTACTGTAAGTTGCTGTAAGCCCATAACTGTAATCACCATGCTCATATATAATTGCTCATGCAAGCAGGCACTTAGGGACAGATGGGAATAACTGCATCAGCAAAATGAAAAAGAAAAAAAAACGCAAAAACAAACAAAAAACTCTTCTTCTCTGAACTCAGCCTTACAAGATAACCATGTAGAAAGACTGAGTAAAAAAACAACAAAGTCCATTCACTTCACTACTTTAGATGATATTTTATAAGTATTTTATGAAATAATTCCTTCATAAGGAAATCTACTTTGAAACTGTATTTGTACTTTGAAACTCTGTTGTGATAAAACTTGTGGCAGGAAACATTTCCAATGGATTTTACTCTCAAATTATTGTGCTAGCACATCGTTGTGGAAAACATGTATTTTAGTGGTCTGGTTCTTCCAGCTGTTGCTGAATCTGTTGCATAGTACCTAGCCCAAGCCTATGCAGGCCTACTCAAAAGTAAATCTTATTGTGCTCAACGGGGCCTCCTCCCAGGAAAGTATGCAATACCAGAACCAGGGGACATCCACTAAAACTGAGTGTTGGGAGAGTGAGAACAGATAAAAGGAAATACCTTTTTACCCAGCGGGTAGTTAAACTATGGAAGTCCTTGCCAGAGGAGGTGGTGATGGCATCTGACCTAGGTGCCTTTAAAAGGAGACTAGACATGTTTCTGGAGGAAAAGTCCATTGCAGGCTACAGGCCATGATGGGTAGTGCACCCTTCTAAAATATGATAAGTAAGCTACCTTAGAATGCCAGATGCAGGGGAGTGGCAATGAGATGCAGATATCTAGTGTGCACTGTATTCAGCCCATAAGTTTCAAGCCATTATTATGAATCTGTGACTTTGAATCAGCAGTATATGTAACAACAATCTATAAACCAGTACCACTCTTCCCAACAATGCACTCTATCTATTGCTGCACCAGCAGAACTTGCGTTTTGCCAGCGCTAGTTTCTGAAAAGCACCATAACGTGCTGGAAAGCAGTGCAAGCTGCCAGTAGGAAGGCTGGAGCACATGCCAGCAGGCCTCAGAAGGCCCTCTGGAGCAGGTAAGCAAGTGCAGGGGGTGGAACGGTGCTGGGGAGGGCAGAACAGGGGAAAGATGGGTGAGGGGATGGGCGATTCGGGCTTGGGATCAACAGCAGCAGTATACAACAAATCCAACCTCCCATACTGATCCTGATCTTCCTCCATGGATCATCTCAGACGTGTGCCAGCTATAGAATTGGTTCAGATATGAGTTGATCCATTGCATTTGCTGGAGCTTACCCTGGGGCAAGGGAACAAATGTCCCCTTATCCCAAGGTGACCCCCTGCAATCAAGATTTCCCCTCGGGTTACAGCAGAGACTAAACTGCCACTGCTGCATAAATAGATAGGGAGTTAGGAAGGAATGAGCCATTAGTTACAGTATAATTACTGTTTGTGCACCTTACAGCCCAGTGCTGCATAACTCACATGTGTGCATGGACCTGCAGAGGAGGATAGTGCAGAGGAAGGGAGTTAGTATTTGGCAGACACTGCTGTTGAATTGGTTCAGTTCTGAGTTAATCTGGGCCTTATCTGCCCTCCTCTCCACTCCCATCACCACCTGTTCTGTCCACACCTCACCCAATTCCCCCTCCCTGCCTTACTCCCACCCCTAAGCAATCCTACCTTGGGGGGCGGGTGTCTGATATCCATCACCGTGTAGATCAGGAACCCATCAGCCAGCATAGTCCAATGTGCCGCATTTGTGACTGCCAGAACGTGCATTCCAGTGGCGCAGCTCTTCAGTAGCGTTTAGCAGTAGGTCTTTGTCATTGGCTAAACATTGATCTTGAACTATAAAATCCTAGCTTGTTATAATAGCCTATCTCAGTGTTTCCCAAAGTGACCAGACTGTTGGTGGGTCATGAAACTGACAAGCTGATAGCTCAGCAGGAAAATGAGCCCTATAGAAAATGGACCTGAGCTACACACACATTTTTAATAACAAGTAAGAGAATGTACATCATCCATTTTGAAGGGCAAGCTGAGGGGAATGCAACACAATGAGAATGGTCCTGATCAAGGGGCATAGCTATTGTAAGTGCAGCCCAAAATGTTGCCCTGGAAGTGACATCACAGTTGTATTTTTATTTTCAGGTTTTTTGGCCATAACTTTGATAGAGTAAAGATATTACACTCTGGTTTGTTTGCATTAAATTACTTTTCCAGTGATATATAACATGATGGTATTTTTCATACATAAAAATTTTTTTCACAATTTTTACGCAACTTGTTGCCTCCCTAAAGCTTGTTGCCCAGTGAAATTGCACCCCCCTACACTTCTTTAGCTACTCCCCTGTCCTGATCTGTTGAACATGGAGCTCAGCAAAGACTTCAGACACTTTATGGTGCCCCTCACCATAATAAAACACTTTATGGTGGCTCCCCCACTATAGTATAAAGGATAAAAAGAGAGGCTTGAGCAATAAAAATGTTCAGTCATTTTGTTTCTTAGTAAATTGCAGAATTAATTACTGCAAGAACTATTCTGCCTTGTTCAATGCATTCAGGTATGTAACCATTCAACTTGGTTAACAATTGCCTTAGGAACAGTGTCTAAATGCTCTGTTTTATTCCGTTTTGTATTTGCATACGTTTGAAACAAGAAGTAATATTGCAGTATGTAAGCAAAACTGCCATTGCATTTCTGTGTGTTCTCTAACTGAATATTTGACTGATAATACTGCTTAGCTTTGTTAGAAAACATTTGGGCTTTTTATGGTTTATAAATTCTAACATAGCTGTATATTTGGAAAATAAGGAAGTCTGAAAACAAATAACTTTATTCGTAGGGAAAATTCTCAGATTCAATTTCTTCTTCCATTCTAGGTGTATAAATGTTAACACCTTGTATATCATGACCCAAGAGCATGAATGATGTCTGTATTTCAAATAAGCCAGCAAGCTGTTCCATTAATGGTGTTACTACAAGAACAGAAGTAGGCCTAGCAGCTTTCAAGTGCTGGAATGAAATATTAAAGACTTCCGTAGATCAAATGAATGTTTTAATACCTCCTTCTGTCATGAATCATCCATTTCTTGACAAATGCCTGATACTTTCAGACACATTTCAGAGTCTTAAAAGTTAAAAGGTGAATGAGTAACTGAGTATAGGTTGTCAAAGGACTGTCACGTTTCAAAGTGGTTCAAAGGTAATCTAGTGTAAAGTTTCCACTCTGTTGCAAGGGTTTTCCTCACCCTTTCAATCCATACTATTGAAGTTATAGGTTGCCATAAACTCTGAAACAGTGTATCATGCTAAAGCTATCAGAAAGCAAGGAACAATTTGGTAGGAAAGATACCTCATAAAATCCAAACATGTATTATATTTTTATTTTTCAGATAACTAGGGGCGCAATCCTAACCTGCGCTGCACAGTATCCAGTGCAGTTTAGGAGCAGGCTGGGGTGCAACTCAGAGTTTTATTCTCCTTACCTGTGTTGCTCAACAACCAGCCATATGGGCTACTTGAATCTGCACCCATGATTTTGTGGCCGCAAAGCCAAGTGGACTGTGTAATGCTGGTCAAGCTGGGGCCAGGGATTAGGTTGCCCAGGCAAGTAGCCCAGCCTGGTTTAGATCCTTACCAGAGTAAAAATGTTCTTTCTCTTACAGGTTGCTATAAGCATACAATATTTTAGCAACATGGGTATAGACCGCAGGCAGTCCAAATGCTTAAAAAAAACTAGATCAAACATTAATAGGAAGTAGTTAACTTACTGCTGCATATCCAATGCATATCCCTCCTATGCATAACCGCAGTACATCCAACCTTTATTTTTCACTATTACATCTCCTTTCCTATGTAGTGTATTAGCAGTGAAAGAGTTTGACAGAAGGTGAGAAGTCACTTTTCATGTCCATTGCCACTGTTCCCCCTTTGTCTCCTGACAGGGAATGGTTCTAATCTGATAACAAGACATTTTCTCACCCCAGAAGGCCTATGTCACTTTTCAGAGCCATGCAAGTAGCCATGAAACCTGAGCTGTCTCAATCTTTGTACCTTTTAACTTTTAAACATGCAGTTATTTTATGATCCACTAAGCTAGATCGAATAATATTCATGAATATAAGATAATAAAAAATAATGCTGATGGTGACTGATGATGATAAATTACTGCATTTATCCATTACAAAAGACAATTGGATGACCTACAGTCTCAGGAGCCGAAGCTAAAAACCTTCCTTAATCATTCTTAACGTGGTTAAGAAATGAATCACAGCAGTCTGTCCTGGAGTAATATTGTTTCTTATAAATAGTGTTTCTATTTTTTGGTCTTTTTAATGGCTAATATTTACAACAAATGTTGTGTGTGAGAGACTGTTGCTTTGTTACACAATATTTGGAGAGGGGGAATACAAAACAGGCTTTGGTAAGGAACCAGAGAAAGCATAATGGGGGGGGAACCTCATTAGATTTCTGTAATCATATAAAAGGCAGAAAAAAAAATCAATTTGACTTCCAGTTCAAAAAAAAATGAATAAAGGTAAGCCTGTTTTGTTTTGAAAGTTGTTTTCTGGTGCTTTCAGAATATACGATGTATGCGTCCCACCAACATATGTGGAAAAGCATACTGTATTTTTTTTTAAAATTGCAGAGCAAAGAAGTTCTCTTAAGACATCAGAACCCAAAGGATCTACTTGAGTTCTTGCTAAACTAATACGGTGCTTGAAGGAAAAGTGCAGAAAATATACTGTATTTCAAAGCAATACGAAGAAACTACATTTTCCATCTTAATTCCACCTCAGTCACACACAAAAAGCTTCCTCATTTCCATTTTAGGCTTGGAAAAAGCTGAATTGATCTTGACAACTTTGAACAAGTGTGTCTTGACTGGCCTTTAAGACGGGGAAATTTCTGAAACTTGTGAGGTCCCAACTCAGCAGAGCCCTGGAGGACATTGCAGCCAAGCTAGGCTTTGAGGTCAGGAATAATTAACCCTTCTTCAAAGAGTGGGCTAGAGCCAGACTGGGTTCAGTGTTATTGAGCAGACAGTTGGTAATCAGTTAGTTAACTGATTAGTTAGACATCACCCTGCCAACAAAGGTTCGCCTAGTCAAAACTATGGTTTTCCCAGTAGTAATGTATGGCTGTGAGAGCTGGACCATAAAGAAAGCGGAACGCCGAAGAATAAATGCTTTCGAATTATGGTGTTGGAGAAGACTCTGTGGTGTTGGAGAAGAGTCCCCTGCATTGCAAGGAGATCAAATCGGTCAATCCTACAGGAAGTCAAGCCTGATTGCTCCCTGGAAGGACAAATACTGAAGCTGAAGCTCAAATACTGTGGCCCCCTCATGAGAAGAGAGGACTCTTTAGAAAAGACCCTCATGCTGAGAAAGATTGAAGGCAAAAGGAGAAGGGGGCGGCAGAGGATGAGATGGTTAGGTAGTGTCACCGAAGCGATGAACATGAAGTTGGGCGAACTCAGGAAGCTAGTGGAGGACTGTGGTCCATGGAGTTGCAAAGAGTCGGTCATGACTTAGAGACTGAAGAACAACAACAACAAGTTAACTGATTGCTTAACTGACCACCCCTGTGAGTTTTGGATAACAGGTACCAAGACAAAAGAGGCAGTCCTGTCCCCCATAAAAGCTGAACAATCACCACAATAGCAAATGAGCGGCAAGACCCACATAGAAAGCAGTATTTCATATATCATAGGAACATTTTTCTGTGTCTACAGGAATAAATTACTGCACTGTACTTTGTAAAGTGTTACCTTCCTAAGACGTCCATGGTTTGGGGTAGTTTCTGTTTTATTTTAATGTATTGAAGTTGTATACTACAGTGCTGTTCTTAGCTTTGCCCGGCAGTATCTTCAGGTAATTAAAAAAGCCTCCTTCTGTGCAGGCAGCGGCACAATCCTGGGGATCACATCACTGCCTTTCCCTCCTCACCCCTTAAAGGGGAACAGAGCATTGTTCTGCAGGCTGGGGGGGGGGGTCACGACTCACCTGTTTGAATAATACTGGCCTATGGTCTCCAGAAAAGCTGAAGCTAATCCTGCTAGATACCCAGAAACAATAGCCTTCTTCTCCGGTACCTCCTTCCTTGCTCAGTTGATGTCCTTTTATAGTCAATGTTTTTGAAGGATCTGGCACACATCTACCTCCTGGAAGTCACAAAACAATCTTTAATGAGATACCTGAGTTTCTTATTGCAACACAAAGCAGTCTTCAAATTTCTTTTTTTAAATAACATAATCTCTAGGTTGCTTAATATATTTCTGAGTTTTAAAAAAAAAAGCATAGTGAAGACCTCGTTGCTGATCGTAGGTGAAGTGCTTCCTTTCCCTTTTCCATTTTCTCACTTGTACAGAACTTGTATTCATGTAATACATTCATATAAAATCTTCCCCTGAGAAATGCCCCTTCAAGATATGAGAATTCATATTTACGAGGAGTATAATTTAATACCCTCACTTTGAATTACGAGGCATTCTTCATCATTATGAGGCTGAGCGAGATTCTGGTAACTCTCAGGAATGCAGAAATGGCTGAACTGTGTACATTGTATTGGCCTGCAAGTATGCAGGCACACAGGTGCTGTATGTTCCATGTGCAGTGTTGGTTGTTCATTCCCATGGAATTGCTCTCACTCCTCCTTCCCCACCCTGTTCCGCCTGCTCCTGCCTTCCCCCCATCCAGAAAAGCTCCTACACTGGAGCTTTTTTCTCCAAAACCTGGAAGTAATGCTTAAAGGCCTTCCCAAGGCTGCAATAAGCCTTGTGAGGTTCTGCGAACGTTATGCATGACCTGCTTGACCCTCAGGAGAACTCTTGAGGGTGGATGGTGACAGCTCCAGAGGGCGAGCAGCAGCAGCTCCGGAGGGCAGGTGGTGGTGCCTGTACCCAGGTCCATGTGACCCCCTGGACCCCCTTGTAGGTCTGCCCTTGCTTGTAGATATCTAAAGTCCCAAAACTGAAGGACTGTGCTCATATAAGGGCTTTTTTTTTTTAAAAGTTCCTTGAGATATCTAGATAAGTGCCTATGTTCAAGTGGCCAGTGAAAATGCACCTGTTTCACTTGGCATTTTACTGTTTATAATGTTTTCCTTTGCTCCTTGGTTTGATGTGTTTTTCCCCCTGCTTTTTGGTTTTTCTGATTCATTATTTGTTTATTGCCTTCCTGTTTTTGTAGGTTTATTATTGGTTTAATTGACTGATGGGTTGTTTTATATTATGTTGCTTGCCATCATTGTGGTCCCTTTGGAAAGAAGGGTGGAGTACGAATGTTCAAAATAAAAAGACTTGTGCAACAAAGCAAATTATTCAGTAAGCATTCTTCGGTAATTGCAACTTTGGGTGATCAATCTTTTATGTTTTCAAATTAGAATGGAAGTTGATTAAACTATGATTAAGGGAAGTTCATTGAGAAAATGTGAACAGTGATATATCTTTCGTTCCTGATGTGCAGCATTGTCGTTTGCCATACAGAACACAAATATAGATACATACAGAATGTTTGTATTTTGGCACCATTTCCTCAAATGTTTGTCAATAGATTTGAGGAAAAGGAGTCGGCCATGCAGAAAAGCCTCAGATATACCTTTCTACTTCAGAACATTTTTCTTCTTCTAGCAAATAACTGCTCTGAAGTGCACATTAGGAGTTATGTCATGGATAACATAACAAATAATGCTTCTGCTTATCTGTTGGAAATGAATGTCATTTGCTATCCAGAAAATATTTTTGAGCTTGCAAAGATCCACTTTTTAAAAGATTGATTTTTCCTTTTGGTATGATACCATCTTTAATATAAAATGTAATGACCAGCTATTTTAATTAACTGACGGGTGAAATTACTAGTGCCGCAGCTGTTGGAGTTTTTAAACTGGTGACCATGTTTTCTATATTTTTCATTCAAGATTTCCAAAACCACAGCCATTTTTTTCATGTCCCTGTAATGGTGTGTCTTTACAAAATAGATTTGGAAACCCTCTTTTCACCCCCTGCCTGTCACCCCCTGACAGAAACCAAGAACTTAAAATTATGATCTTTTCAGCACTATTCTGGTAGATTGCAAAGCTGTTTAATGGTAATGCCCTTGAAATGCCATATTTATCATAAATCTCTATGAAAAAATTCAGAATAGAGAGAATTCTTGAAGGCAGTGCATGCACAAAATATTGTTTCAATACACTTATTTTTTAATATTCTGTTTGTGTATTAGTGTATACTTTAAAAGATAGCTACAGGTGTTTTTTGTGGGAATGTGCACTTCCTATCTGTTCTTGTGGTTCTCAAAGTTCTCTGGAACCTTTAATACTCCTAAAAGGAGCCTACAGGAGCTACCCTTGTCCATGCATGGAGTCTCTGGGAGCACCGCAGAGCACCATTGCATGCGCAGAGTGGTGCAGCACCAAGACCACTGCTGAATACGAGTGAAGACCTGGAACAGGACAGGAATGAGGAAGGAGAGCCATGAACAGGGCAACTGGGGGAGATATATTAGCATGCTGAGCTGGGGCAGATGGTGAACACACTTACGTTGTGTTCATGGAGCTTCTGATAGGCTCTTAAGAGTGCACTTCGAGAAACACTGTTAGGCAGTATTTTGGTTCCAGATGTTTTACTTCAGTGGTGGCTAGATAGAAAAGAGATTGCATTTGTTTGCTTTTTCAGGCCCAAGCTTATTCTCTTAGATAACATATTAGACAGAGCAAATGCCTTGTAATGTTCTGCTTCCTCCATAGTTTACAGGGCTTCCATTCAACTGAGGCAGCGTAAAGGACAGCAATCTGGAAATTCACATTCACTAGGTACTGCTATATTGATTGGGGTTGGCCGTGGCAGCTCACACCATATTCTAACCAGGCCAAGCAGCCTTACACAAGCTGCTTGTATTTGGGTCAGCTAAATAGCTGGCTCAGATCTGAGTAGACCTATAGACTAGGCTGGTGCTCAACACAGGGTAAAAGGAAAACTGTCCCCTTACCCCTAGGTGACCTCCAGCCTGCTCCTAACAAGTGCTGGATGCAGCACACGCCACTGTGGCCTGGCTGTACCAGTGCAGGTTAGGATTACACCCTCAGATGAAATCCATATGAACTTCTGTGAAATTTAGGAGACAGTTTCCAATTATCCTATAAGCCTTGTGGAGTTCTGAAGAGCTGTGCAAACAGAACATGTGCTGCAGACTGCGGGGAGGGGGGCAGTTGCGGAAGTAAGTGAACATTATTATTATTATTATTATTATTATTATTATTATTATTTATTTGATTTATACCCCGCCTTTCCGCCACAAAGGCCCTCAAGGAGGCATTACAAAGTTAAAAACACAGTAAAAAACAATAATTAAAAACAGTATTAAGACAATAAAACAATATTAAAAATATAACATACAACAAATTCCTAGGATCATAAAATATATAAAAAGAGTGCAAAAAAAAAAAAGCCAGTGCCCTTATCTTGGAGAAAGCCTCTGCTGCCCCAGTGGGTCTCCTTGGATTTAGTCATTTTGCTGGTGCAGGACCAAGGAGACTAAGGGAAAAGGAATGGGAGAGTGATGGGAATAGGATCCTGGTGCATTTTGCTGCCACTGGGATCCACCTGTTCCCTCTTCTTTTCCATCTCTTTCCACCCCTTCCCCACTCAGGAACTCCTCTGTGCCCCCATCCCAGCCCCATTTCTCCCTCACTCACCCCATGCACTAGCTTACCTCTGGTCCTTTATGCTGCTGGCTGTGGCAGTGAGCCTGCAACTTTGTGGCAGTTCCAAAATGGCTTCTGGTGTCCAACAGTGGAACCTGTGTTCTGCTCTCCTAAAGCCCAATTCGGATTGGACTATAAATGTTTCCTGTGCACTTGGCAAAACGTAGAATGCACACCAAAATAAAAATAAAAATAGAATTGCACTATGCACTGATAACATCCTCAGATAAGTGATCGATTCTATCTCTTTATCTTTGATATATATCAGAGAAGTATAATTGTTTTGTTTTGACAGTGAGCAATAGTACTTGTTCACTGAAAATAAACTTTAGAAATTAACAGCCCAGTCCTAAATAAACTCCCCCACTGATGCAGCTGCACCAGCAGAGCGTGCACTGTATCTTGGGGGGGGGGGCGCAGTCGCAGAGTCTCCTCGGAGTAAGGGAATATTTGTTTCTTCAGTTCTGTATCAGCTAATTTGCTGGCATATAAGAGTGAAAGGGAGGGGAACAGGGATAGAATCCTGGTACATCCCTCTCTCCTCTTTCCCCCTCTTGCTTTCCCTACTTCCAGGCACTTTCCCATTCCTTCCCCTCCCTGCGCAGTTCCTCCTACCACCTAACCTCTGTACTGTGGTCTTGCATGTACAGTAGCTGGCTGCAGCAAGCAGGCCTCTGACACAAGTGCCATTTGCACTGTGTATGCTGCATATAAACGTTTAAAGTAGCAGAACCCCTGTACTGTTGAAAAGGCCAGTTAGAGTTGGTCTTGGACTGTTTTAAAAATCCTAACTTTCTTATTATGTAAGCTTTGGTAGGACTATGGTAAATAGGTTCTATGTCTTTCAAGTTCTGACACCCAGTCAGAATTTGTACATGTATTAAGATGAAATTGTTATAAGTGCATTTCTCCTCCAAACACCGGCTGCGTTCTCAAAGGAGAATTTGTACTGATTCATCCCATACTACCTGCCAGAGCATCATCCTGAAGGCTTAGACACAGCTGCTCTTTCTTCTATAAAAAAGAACCACATAACACCAAACAAAATATTGAAGGAAGGGAAGGCAGCAAGAAGATGAATATTTCAGACATTTTCCTTCAAGATCTGGCCTATCTTTGTGTTAATCCCAGTTTATTTTCATAAACATCAATAGATAAGAACATAAGAAGAGCCCTGCTGGATATAATAAGGCCAAAGGCCCATCTAGTCCAGCTACCTTTATCTCACAGTTGCTCACCAGGTGCCTCAGGGAGCCCAGTAGACAACAAGATGCTTGCATCCTGTTAACACTCCCTTGCACCTGGCATTCTGAAGTAGCCTACTCTTAACATAAGGAGGTTGCACAACCCATTATGGCCCATAGCCCAAGATGGATGTTTCCTCCAGAAATCTGTCCAATTCCCTTTAAAGGCATCCAGGCCAGAAGCCATCACCACCTCCTGTGGCAAGGAGTTCTGTATTCATATTTCCAATCGCAGTAATTTCTTCTCATGATTAATTAATTAGGCTCAGGCAGTAATGAATCTATGTATTTTAAGAAGGTTACAGTGGAAGACCAAGCAATCATTATAATTAGTGGGGTGCCTTATGAGGTGTTTGAAAATGGGATTCAGCAACATTTAGGCTGTAATCCCTTGTCTCAATCTCTTTGGGAGTAGAGAACCAAGGTAAGTATGTGCAGGAGCAAGGCAAAGGCAGCAGGATGATCCCCAGGACTGCATTTCTGCCAGGGATGGGAGGGAGTATTTTCCACTTACCTGAGTGGGTCCTGGCCTCCAGGGAGTGTGGGAAGCCCTGCAGATGCCTCTGTGGGGCTCTCCAAGCCTTTAAAAAAGTTTCAAAAAAGCAGTCGAAACCTACTTCCAGTTTTCAATCCCAAGCCAGGAAGGGGGTTCTGATTGCATTTTAAAATGTTCAGGAAAATGCCCCTTCCCGTCCCTGGCAGCATCACATTTCCAGGCATGGTGCTGTTGCCTTTGCCCTGCCCCTTAAAGAGACAAACGCCCCCTTGCCCCATGGTGAGCTCCAGCTGCCAATTACCCTGGGGTAGGTTAAGATTTATTGGTTAGGTTAGGATTGCGCTGGCCATGTTCAGTTTAGTATACATACTGTTTTCAATATAACTGTATTCTACTATTAAATAAGCACATATATAATGTGAGCTCACATGCAGTCTACTTGCATTTATGCGTATTCCTGACCTTGCATTTTTGCTGAACCTTTGTATTTCAAATTCTTAATCAGAAAGTGATAGGGATGAGTGGATCAAAGGCAATACATGACAGGGCTGAGAATCTGAATAGTGCTCAGTATTTCTGGTATGATAAGATTCAATTAACATGGATGAAGCAAGAGAATTTTGAACCCTGTCAAATACCTTGGCAGAGACTTGTTCATTTCTCAGCAGTGTTCTGAAGCCAGTTCGCAAGTTGCAAAGTTTCTTTGATGTCAGTATCTACCTGTCTCTGGGGCCTCAGAAAAATCATGGTCCAGAATGTAACTTTCCCATAAGCATTGTTGCTTAAGCCGTTTAGCGCAGCTGCCTTCTCTGCATGGATTCTATTTAAAAAATCTTAAATTCAGTTCCCCAAAGCACTTTCTTCACAAAACCAGATTGTGCATCAAAGGATTGCCCAGAGCTTTCTGGTAGAACTATTTGTTGAGACTGATTAATATGGTTGAATGTTCTGAATATGAATAAAGAGCATGGCATAAATATTGTACCTTCAAAGAGCTCACTAGAACCTCTTGTGTTTCCAGAGCAACCAACAGAGAGGTATTGGATTTAGCCATCATCTTATTTTATTTTGCACTCATTTCATACTTGAATAGGTTGGTTTTGGATCTGCTCCAGCTTCCTTTGAGCTTGGTGGAGAATTCCCGTTGACTTTAATTGAAATAGAAACTACCAGCATTGTGAAGCTTGATATATGGAATGTATTTTTAAGATTAAAATAATTTCCATTTTTTAAAGAAACTAATGAAAGAATGTGGCATTTTTCACATATAGTATCCTGTTGTTTTTATTAATAAGCTGGATATTATTCTTATTGCCATACGTAGCTATGTATGACCTCTTACTCTTGCTGATAATTTTGTGGAGAAATGTGAACACACTTGAGGGAACCTCAGTTTGCCGAGAAAAAACACTTTCTTTCTACTTGCTTTCTGGCAGCTGAGTAAGGATTCAATCCTGCGTGGATGGTATGAGTATACTCAGTGATGTCATGCAGGGGGAACGTGGGGGAACTCAGTTCCACTAGTTAAAATTAGGGCTGACTCCGCCCGCTTCACTCTCCCTCCTTCCCCTCCCAATTCCTCTGCAAAGAGCTTTTCTTCTTGGTTGGCCGGCACTCAGAGGGTTAAAGGGAGCGACTCCGGATTCCTAGGGGGGCGAAGGCAGTGACGTCATTCAGGGGGAACAGACCAGAATGGGCGTTGTGGATCCTAACGGGCTCCGTGACTGGTTCCGGGTTCCCGACAAGTGCCAATCAAAAGTGAGTTCCTGTTCCTAAATCATTGGAATGACACCATTGAGTATACTGCACGCGCTGGTGTCACAAACGTGCCGCAAGGCATGTCCAACACAGGTAGTGACGGCCTATTCTGTCCTTCCCCACCTCAAAATGCTCCCTTCCTTCCTCCAAACAGCCTTCCCACCACCCTTTCCTACCCTCTAGCACATACCTATGTCAGGAGGGAGGTCTGCACTGGCTCAAGGGGGGTCTTAAAATTGGGCTGTTACAGTCCAAATTAAAATTCACACAAAATATTTAAAAGTACACAAGACTGTAAAAGAGCAACCAGCAGCAAAATAGCAGGCAACGAATGACAAAATGATCATGGATCATGTTCTTGTCAAATATTCAAGAAAATAAAATAGTTTTAACTCATCAACTTTAGATGCTAAATGACTGTCTTGGGTTATCAAGATGCCACTGTTGGGAACTCTGAAGATGGACATTTGGACCAGGGCCTTTGGAGAGAAAGGGCAGTTTCATACCAGAAAAGGTAGCATTTCAGCTTTGCTGGACTGAGACCATTATAGGTCAAAAATAGCATTTCAAGTTGTGTCAATTAACAAACCGAAGGGAGTACAAACCCTGGGGCCCTTTTGCGATATAGTGTATTAAATAAGGTGTACTAGACAATATTCAGCAGCCCAATCCTGACCAGAACTGGTGGAGCAGGGCTGCATCCCCTCACCCCTCCATAAGCCTCCCTCTCTGCTATGGGTCTCCTCAGACGAATGCCTGGCCTACGATCCATGATCTTTTCGTGTCGGTTTCCCTTGCATACTGCATGATGTGTATTACAGTCCTGTAGCTTCAGAAGTCACTTCACAAAATATGAGAGTTGGGGTATGTCTAGACAGGATGCAGCCTGTTTGGTTGTAGATTTGGCCCAGTGGGCTTTTATTGCAATAGTCAGATATAGAACCTAAAAAGTATTCTGTTCATTAAAAGAACGTCTGGCTGCTGGCTGGCTGACATTGCCAATGAATTGGCCCACACTGACATCTAGGGGCTTAGTTCAATTAGAAATATCTAGTTCATGATGAGTTGGCCAGGACATGTGGAATTCTCTACATGTGGAGTTGTACTCACTTGCCAAATGGCTGGCATCGTTTAATTGTTTAAATTTAATCCACTTTTCCATTCCTGAAAAACTCTACAAAATCGCATACTGCACACTATATCAGTAATGTATACCTTCTCCCCTTTATGTCTCCTCATGCCTCAACAACAACAAAACCATCTTCTACTCTCTTCCTATTTTTGCCTCTCTTCATTGTTCTCCATGTGTACATGCTAACCCATTCTTACTAATGCCACCCCCAATCTTGCTCTCTTTTCTCAATTTGCGTTTATTCTCTCTCTCTATAAAGACAGTATGGTGTCAATAGGCAACTGTGTGGTCACTTCCTCTGTACTGCTCTTAAATTCAGTATTGTGGCCAACCTAAGAAGAAAAGGATTCTGGCTGAAAGATCATGGCAAAATTTGGTGCAAGGATTGCAAGTGAGCACAGTTTGTGTTGTCTGACATGCTCCATGCATTTAATGACATGCCTGCTCACAACTACTTCAGTAGTAGATTTAGCAGCTTGTATAAAGGAGCAATTCAGATAAACTCCTTCCCCATACCATGGGATTATAATTTATATGTGAAGCAAGGGAAATGGGGGGGGGGAGTCCACACGTTATTAGTGTTCAAATCATTAAGTAATGGGGCTGGTTGGACAGGGTAAGTATTGTCCAAACTGGATTGATGTGAGATTGTTTAATTACTATTTGCATGGCTCATAAAAGCTGATTCACCAGCTGCGGCCGTACCTGAGCTGTGCGGACCTGGCCACAGTGACCCATGCCCTAGTGACATCTAGATTAGATTATTGCAATGCGCTCTACATGGGGCTGCCTTTGAAGACGGTCCGGAAACTACAACTAGTTCAGAACGCGGCGGCTCGGGTGGTTGCTGGGGCACGTCGGTTTGACTCTGTCGAGCCACTGCTTCGGCGACTGCACTGGCTGCCGGTTCTGTTCCGGGCCCAATTCAAAGTGCTAGTTTTGACTTTTAAAGCCCTTTATGGCTCGGGTCCGGGGTATTTGAGGGACCGCCTCCTTCCATACAATCCAACCCGTACTCTTAGATCATCTGGAGGGGCCCTTTTGACTGTGCCGCCACCAGGAGAAGTGAGAGGGGTGGTGGCCAGGAAGAGGGCCTTCTCGGTGGTGGCCCCCCAACTTTGGAATACCCTCCCCTTAGAATTGAGAACTGCTCCCTCTCTGTTAACATTCCGGCGGGGGGCTGAAGACCTTTTTATTTCAAAAAGCTTTTAATTGTTGACAGGTCTGGCGGGCTGGCTGGTTTATTATATTTTATGATCCACTGGTTTTGTTGCTTTTAAATTGTATTGTTGTTGGTTTTAATTGTTTTATTGTATTGTTTTTTATATTGTTTTTAAAGTGTTTTTAATGTTAGTTTTTATATTTTGTAAAGCCGCCTTGAGCGCCTTTAGGCTAATAAGGCGGGATATAAATCTAATAAATAATAAATAATAATAAATTAAGGTGGGACCCCAGTAGCATCCCTAGAGGGGTGCACGGTGCTATGTTTTGCAATGCACCTTACCTTGCCTTGTAAACCGCTCCTTTCTCTTGCTGTTGTAGCCATTCCAGGCTATGAACGCAATGCAGAGGCATCTCCTTCTCATTGCTTCAGCTCCCCAGAATGGCTACAACAGCTACAGAGAGGAGTGGTTTACACTGCAAGGTGAGGTACCTTGCAAAACCTTAGCATAAATGTCTATGCATTCTGGAGCATAAACGGATTTGAATGAACTCTAAATTCTTCTTTTAAACTGAAGTTTTTTAATCTTAGAAGTTATGAAACTATTTTGAATCACCAAAGCAATGAACATGAAATTGGGTGAACTCTGGAAGCTAGTGGAAGACAGGGAGGCCTGGCGTTCTGTGGTCCATGGGGTCGCAAAGAGTCGACTTAGTGACTGAACAACAACAAATAGTAGTAGAATAATAGAGCAGATCTTTTCTAGTCTACTTTTCAACTATAGAAGACAGAGGGTAAGAAGGAAAGTACTCCCAAAGTAGCCTTTCAGGGAACTGAATATTGATTCCATGATTCCAACACTGGGTTTTCCTGTTGCTTCTTTTTAGATTAATGCAATTAGGGGAAAAATGAATAATGATTTGCAAATAATTGCTTATTTGGGCAGGGGTTATTTATTTGCATGAACTGAATACATTGTACTGTGAGAAGATGATAGTTTTAATTTTCAGTGTTTCTGAGGAAAAAAAAAGTAAATAAAGCTTAAAGAAGAGCTTTAAGCTTTAAGCTAAATATGAATGAGATTTTGACCTTGTTAAAGAAATTGGGGTAGGGGTGGAGAGGTTGTCATTTATTCATAAGAGCCAGATTCGCAGTAATTGATATGGATCTTATTTTTCAAACCACTGAAAGGCTGAAATAAACACTTTAGCTTAGAATATGATAAAACGCTCTGTTGCTTTTTCCCAAATAGGAAAGAATAAATTATAGTCAGTTCCTATGTTTTGTACACTATGTGGTTCTTTTTTCATAGTTGCAAATGCCACCCTTAACAAAACAGTCACTGTGTTTACTCTTGTTTCTAGAAGCAGATGTGCATTGGATAAAAAATTTTGTATTTTCATCCTTTTTGGCTGATATAAAGTCATTGCTTTACTTTACTGAACCTCTTTGAAATTGAACTCTGCTCTGCCAAGATGGAGGTCATTTTTATCATTTTTGTTCGGTTTCTGAGAAATTGTCTACTGGGTTTCTTGTCTCAAAGATCATATTTTCAGCTAGGTCCTAGGCACTAAAGCCCATGCTTCCTATTTTAACTGTCCCTCACAGCCCAATCCCATCTGAACTGCCCGCACCACAATGCTGTGGTGCTGAAACAGCAGAGAGCAACGAGGCTGCTGGAAGTCTCGCCAAGGGGACTTGGTCTTTTGTCTCCAGTAGCCGGCACAGACACATACAGCCTCATGTTGGCGGATTGGGCCTGGCAGTGAGGATAGGATTTGATGGCAGCCTCTGCTGCCACTCCTGCCCCCTGCCATGCCCAGTTCTCCCACCCCACGCTGCCGTGCCACCAAACCCCATTTTGTTCCTTTTTGCCCTATAATATGTCCACATGGCTCAATGATGAACTTACTGTCACCGGTGCAAAGCCCAGCACCCACTTGCATTGGCCTCTGCACCAGCCCAGGAGCCCTCACCTCTGCCCGCCACTGTGTCCGCTTATGGCTTGACTGGCAGAGTGCGAGTAGAAGCGGATGCGCTGCCCAGTGGTGTGTCTCAGCTGTTGCCCACGCACATGCCACCCACCTACAGCCGACAGCCGGCAGGGTGCGCATGTGGGTCTGGTAGCTGCAGACAGAGCCACCGAGAAAAACAAGCAGGATCCCCACACCCTAGAGAAAGCAGGATTGGAGTCCTACTGGGTCAAGAGGGTTGTGTAGCTTTAAGCCGGGCAGGGCAAACCAAGGGGTGGAGCTGTCTGAGGATGATATAAGGGCCTGCAGATGCTGAGGCAGGCAGTCTGACTGAGCAACTGGTAGCTGTGCATCTGCTGGCTACAGTGCTTGCCACTGCCAGAGGTGAGGGTGAAGGACTAGAATGACTTAACTCCCTTCCCCTCACCCCACCACTGAGGCAGCAACAGGCCTGGGGAAGGCAGGACGCTTGACGGGGGACCTCAGACAGCGGACCCTGAGTTGCCAGAGTGCCTCCCCTGCTGGTAGGGAGATGGACAATCTGTACCGAGGGGCAGTAGCGCCAACTCCATGGTACTGGTATGCTGTCAGCACCCACAATAATTTGTAATGGGTGCTCCGCACCCACAATGTTCAGCACCCCCAAAGAGCATGGCACCCCCATGTCTGCGTGCATGCTACCGTCCCTTGGCCTGTTAGCGCATGTCCACATATCCACATGTCTGTGCGGCTCGGCTTGTTCGCATGGTGCACCCCCTATCATGTCTGTCGCCGCTGCCATGGTGAGCCGACACATGCACAGTGATTGCTACACGTGGCACAGCGCCCCCACTGTGCATGCTCAGGTTCTCAGGCATGCATAGTGATAGCCTCCTGTCGAGTGCGCATTCCTGCTCCAGCAGCAGGGAGAGCCAATGGGATGTGGCAGCCTCGATCACCGCAGTCCGGGCTCAGAAGAGGCTACCTTGCATTGCGGCACCCCCATGTTCGGCGCTGGGCCTGTTCATCAGAGGGGTCAGGTTGAGCCGAGGGCAGCGCGAGTATGCGCTAAGACCACTGACAGACGAGCCCGGGCCTTGCATTGCGGCAACCCTATGTTCAGCACTGGGCCGGGCACTCGGCACCACTGGACCTCCCGAGACGATCTCTGTGCATCCTCGGGTCGGCCTGACTGCTCCAAGTCTCTGACAAACCGGCCGCTCCTGGCCCAGCACCAAACACGGGGATGCTGATATACAAGGCACTGCAGGTGAGCATGTGGGCAGGCGGGCGGGGGATCTAGGGTGCGCCGTCTTGGGAGGTCCCGCAGTGCTGAGCGCTTGGCCCTGGCCGATGGGGGAGCCTTGGGCGCTGTGCTTGCTCCTGCCCGCCCTGCGCCCTGAAGCCCCATCCTGCGACAGTGCAGGAGGATCGGAGCTGTGTGCAGAGCCACTGCGGGGCATGGGCAGGTGGCGGGCTGGACAGCCACCCTCTGGGATACCCCCCAGCCCTGACCTGCATGGAGATGCGGGAGCCAAACCGTGGCCCAGCTGTGTGCAAAGCGAGCGCTCCAGGAACACCTGCGTGCGTTTCCTACAGTGCAAACCCAAAAGGCTGCTTGCTTTGCATGAGGCAGGGCTAGCTGGTGGGACTCACTGCCACAAGAGACTGCCATGGCTGCCAGCATAAGCAGCCTAGTTGGAGGGGAAGGAAATGCCAGGAGAACCGAGGTAGCAGTGCAGTGCAGAGAGTGGTGCTTCGTTGGCACTTTGTGCTTGGGGACCTCTTGAAGGAAGTAGGCGGCCAAAGAATGCAGAGCTCAAAGGACTGGGGGGGGGGGAACGGTCAGGCAGCCTCTTCTGTGCCCAGACTGTAGCAATCAAATCCGGGCTTGGAAGAGGCTGCCTTGCATTGCGGTCTGGGCCATGATGACAGTGGGCGTGGTGACGTCAGGGGGCATGGCTACGTCGGACATGGCTATGTCAGGGGGCGTGGCTACTCGGAACCCCCAATGTTCTAAGCAAGTTGGCTCCCCTGCCGAGGGGATGTGGCCCTGGACCCTGGTCCTCCACATATGTGTTTTGCAGTTTAACATTGAATATATCCAAGTGTGGTTCCTTGGATCTTGCTGAATCTTACCTTTCCTTACAAAAATACCTTGTCGTCTTGCCATTGAAATGTGAAAAAGTACTTCTTTGGATCTCAGCTGAAGCTTTTCTCCAGTGAACCGTCTATTTCTGGAGATAACCAGGAAGACTAATTCCAATTAAACGTTTAATAAATCTGGATTGTTACATTATTTTAATACTAATAATGTCAAATCAAATTAAGAAGAACCGAATAGCCAGGTATTAGTTTAGTAGCTTGTTTGAGTAGCTGCCTCCTTGTATTCAGCTTTTTTATTTTATTCAGCTTTGTCTGCCTGAGTAAAACAAGAACAGCTGGTTTGTGGTCATTGGTAGCTCTCTTATCAATTTTATGTATGTCTTATTTGTTTTTGGCAATTAATTTGTGAGATTCTAGGCTGTACATAATTTAATAATAATTTAAGCCTCTTTTTTTAGCTTATAACATTTGCATTAGCAGTCATGCATTTTTGTCATGTCACTGTTCAGTTTCGTGTTGAAATACAAATAATTTTTGGCAGCAGATCAAACTGACATTGTCTAATCCAAATGTGTGTTTAGTATTGCAATTTAGTGTTTCATCTTGCAGTTTTTGTAGCCTACTTCTCTTATTTAATTTAAAATTTGTCAACTTGATGAAATGAAACTATTTACAGCCACTTTCGGTTCTGATGTTTTTTGTATACTTGGTCATGAAGCAGATGATACTTGAAATTGAAAGAATAGATGAATGCTAAACCATTTAATATTTTCAGTTAAAAGAAGAATTTGGCTGTGATGAAGCAGCTGGCAAAAAATGGTAGTAGAAATTCCAACATTCAGATACGACAATGACTGTGATATTTCTATGGAAATATATGATTGCTCATGCTGAGGAAAGTGATTAAGCATCTGTAATGTATGGTTTCAAACTGATGAAACAAAACAAATAAAACCCAGTTTCTGCCTTCTCTCAAATAACTACTGTCCTATACTCTGTTTATAAGACTCATAGTTCAACCCTTTTCAGACACTGCACCAATATTGCATGGATACTGGCACAAGGTCCCTCATATCCTTGTCCTTCCTGACAATGTCACACCAGCATAGTAATGTCACCCTCTGAGTAATGCTGGTGCAGCCTTTCTTAGCAATGCCAACAGCATCCACAGAAACCCCAACACAGCCCACCATCCACAGAGCAGTGCCCTGACATTAACTTGTAATCCATGTTGTGATGTCTAAGGAGCCAATCACTGCATCCACCAAGCCCCAATGCCAGTGGCCAGAGAAGCACCACCAGGGTGAATGAACCAAAAGCCAGGGCAGGTGAAGGGCCAAAGACTGGCCAATGCTTGTCTGGGGTGAGGGGAGATACCCTCATGTCAGTCACTGGGAATGTGCAGCCCAGCAACAGGTACCTCCACTAACCATCAAAAGGTACCCCAAGGACAACACACACACACACACACACACACACACACACACACACACACACACCACGATGCTGCCCTCCCCACCATCTACAGATGCCCCTGCGGCATCAGAGAAGGTGTGGCAAAAGCAAACAATTGCTAAAGACCCTTGCATCTAGAGTTATCTCACTTGCAGTGCAATCCTAACCTGGAGTTAGGCCTGCACAGTTAGGCCAGCCACCACAAAGCATGTTTGGATCATTCTCGAAATCAGAGAAGCCAGCAGCACACAGCTGCGTGCCATCCTTCCTGACTCAGAGAGTGGTCCAAACACGCTTTACGGTGGCCCTTGTGCCAGCCAAACTTTGCTGGCCTAACTGTGCTAGCCTAATTCCAGGTTAGGATTACGCTCTCAAACATACACATCATCCAAGAAGTAATTTTTGACCACAACACCGGAAAGGCCAAAAGATAGCTCTCTCAAAGATGGCAGCCGTTAGCAATAGACACAAAAGTCTCTTCATGGTGATGGTTTGAGTTCCTGTGGGGGCATTCACTACCTGGGATGAACTTTTTTGCTAGGGAGGTAAGGGACAGGTCAGAGGAGCCTCAGTAGCACTCAGGCAAAACAGGTTCCTGGTAGCTTACTTTACAAAGATGCAGGCTGGGAACCAGTTTTCTGACTCTCTAGAGACTCACTGGAGGCCTCAGGGAGTACTCAAGACAACAAGGTCCCTACATCCTGTTATGATTGTCTTGTGTCTGGCATTCAGAAATAGATTATCTCTAAAACCCAGCAGTTCCAAGTAGTCATCATGTGGCTTGTAACCTGTGATGGACTTTTTCTCCATAAATTTGTGCAGTTCCCCTTTAAAAACACCCTGGCCAGTTGCCACACAACATCCTGTGGCAAGGAGTTCCACAAATTAATTACATGAATGTGGCTTTGAAGAGAATTGCTTTTTTTTTTGGGGTGGTGGTTATATTTTAATACCTAGACAAGGATTGCAAAGGCAACCTCAGAGGTTTTTCAGTTTGGTGCAATCCCAATCTTCTTTAATTGCTTTCAGGGATTGGCATAGAGAAGTTTGGATTACTCTCAGATGATCTACTGTTTTGAGGTAGGGTACAAATGATTGAAAGGGAATGGACAGTAGTTGGCTACATTAGTGGTCAAAAGCAAGGGATGTGGAGGAACTCCCATGAGAAATTGATCCAGTATAATTGAAATTCCTTTTGTATCCCTCAGAATTATTCTGTTGAGCAGGTGTCATTTGTAAGAAGGCTATTAGAAACAACTCTGATATGGTAAATTGCTTCACAAATGACAAAAACAGTGTGAATATTTTAAGCTCCATCTCTTTCACAATTTTTGTCTAGAATGCTCTTTTCACTAGAATTGTTTACAGAACTTGCTTTTATTTATAACAGTCTGAATTGCTTGTATTTATTAAAAATTGTAATGTTTTATTGTTATGTTTAAAGATCATATCCTTGACTGCTTTAATTCATTTAAATCAGAATATTTAAATTAAAATAGAGAAGCCAGATAAGGGAAGTGAGGCATACTATGCTTTAAATTCATGTTTAGTTTCAAAAGAAAATAAATGTATGTCAAAATTATAATTGCAACTTGTCCTTGAAATGGCCTTGCTAGGGAAAATTTGTTAAAAGAAGAAATTCAGTTTAAATCATCCCAATAGGTATGTTCAAACTGCCTCCAAACATTTTCCTATGTCACCGTATATAGGAACTAGTGAACTAATATGCAGAGGTGGGAGAAAAAGGTGATAACCAAAGAAAAGTACATAACACCGCTTTGTGCACTTCTCATTTTTGTGAAACAAACAAACCTCAACATCTGAAAAAACCCAACCCAACCCATCTTATTTGGTTTTTATTTATTACTAGCTTTTTGTTACCCGGCGTTGCCCAGGTAACAAAATGATCTTCCAGAGTTTATGAGTTTTGCACCTCTTCTCGCACCCCATGCTGATGGGGGCCCAACCCAGACTCCAACTGTGTCAGGAGCATCGCCACTCGCCTCGGTGACCCCGGAAACTACGGATCCAACGCCGATTTCGTCCGTTTTTGACCGTTCTCACACAGGGGCCCCCACACACTCCCACTCCCGGGGGCGCTGGGGGGGCTGACCCCTGCAATGTTTGTCACCAGGCTGCAAGGCATGCGCGTGCCAAGTCTGGCTCCAGTTGCTCCAGGCATCACAGTGGGGCATGGCGGGCATCTTGTTCTGCACCCCTTCTCGCCCCCTACACCAAAGGGGGGCCGAACCCATACTCCAACCGTGTCGGGAGCATCGCCACTTGTCGCCACCCGGAAACTATGGATTTGACGCCGATTTTGGCCGTTTTCGACCATTTTCACGTGGGGGCCCCCTGCACACCCCCACCCCTGGGGACGCTGGAGGGCCCTGCCCCCCCACAGTGTTTGTCGCCAGGCCACAAGGCATATGCATGCCGAGTCTGGCGCCAATTGCTCCAGGCGTCGCAGTGGGGCATGGCAGATGTCTCGTTTCGCACCCCTTCCCATCCCCCACGTTGAGGGGGGCGAACCCGAACTCCCACAGCGTCGGGAGCGTCGCTGCTCGCCTCGGTGACCCCAGAAACTATAGAACCAAGGACGATTTCATCCATTTTCACACGGGGGCCCTGGGGCACCCCCACCCCCGGGGGCGCGGGTGGGGCCTTACCCCCGGAGTGTTTGTCGCCAGGCCGCAAGGCACGCACGTGCCGAGTTTGGTGCGCGTCGCTCCAGGCGTTCCAGCAGGGCATGGTGGACGTTTTGTTTTGCACCCCTTCTTGCCCACCACACCGAGGGGAGGTGAACCCAGACTCCGACAGTGTCGGGAGCATAGCCGCTTGCCCCGGCAACCCCGGAAACTGTGGAATCGACTCCGATTTTGGCTGTTTTTGACCATTTTCACATGGGGACCCCTGCATACCCCCACCCCCGGGGGCGCTAGGGGGGTCTGACCCCTGCGGTGTTTGTCGCCAGGCCGCAAGGTGTATGCGTGCCAAGTTTCGTGTCGATCGGTCCAGGCGTTCCAGCACGGCATGGCAGATGTTTTGTTTCACACCCCTTCTGGACCCCCGTGCCGAGGGGGGCCCGAACCCAGACTCCACCGGCATCGGGAGCGTCGCCGCTCATCTTGGCGACCCCGGAAACTGTGGATTTGATGCCGATTTTGGCCGTTTTTGACCGTTTTCATACGGGGACACCCGTGTACCCCCACCCCCAGGGGCGCTAGGGGGCCCCGACCCCCGCAGTGTTTGTCACCAGGCTGCAAGGTGTATGCGTGCCAAGTTTTGTGCCGATCGCTCCAGGCGTTGCGGAGCCTATGCGAAACATACATACATACATACATACATACATACATACATACATACATACA
>JAJKFI010000014.1:9800350-9811231 GCA_029204185.1 Lerista edwardsae
ACATACATACATACATACATACATACATACATACATACATACATACATACATACAAACCCACGCTCTTCTTTATATATATAGATTTGTGTGTATGGTAAACCGAAATTTGTGTGTATGGTAAACCGAAATTTGAGAATTGATGTTACTGGAAATTAAAAAAAGTATCGGTTCAAAAGAGTCGAACAGCCCAATCCTATCGATATGCTGCACAGGTGCCAGAGATGTGGTGGTAGCCAAACGGATGCTGCTGCATCCTCCTGGTGCCTACAGGCGCCTCAGGAGAAGGGAATGTTTGTCTCCTTCCCCTGTGGTAAGGGCACAGGGCTGCTGATGGGTCTCCTCACATCTGCGCTGGCTATTTTGCCGGTACAGACTTGAGAGCCTCTGCATCAGCCCTTGCGACCCAACCCAGAGGTTAAGATCCAGCGGTACTGGTCACCGCTGCCCCACTCCTGCTCCCCCTGCCTGCCTGGAAAATGTACACTGCCAGTGGCGGCAAAACTCACTGCTTGCTGGCTCCATATGGCTGCCTCTGAGCACTCGGGACGGGTGCTCGGCCATCATGGCACTGGAGGTACTTTTTCAACACCAGCGCCAGCATTCGGCGCAGGCCCCGTTAGGATTGTGCCCAAAATCACGTTATGTGCCTACTTCATTATTTATTTCTATAAACATCGTTAGTCGCAATGGAAGTAGGGGCACTATCCACACGTAATTAATTGTATCTTTAAGTACTTTAGGTTTTTAAGTACTTATTGCTTAATAAACTGTAATCCTCCCAGTTCTTAATGCACTTTCAATAATCAACTGGACTTAGAAAAGCTTAATTTTGGTGCCCCTCTCAGCAATTTTCAAAGAAGTTACGGGGATTCAGTGATCAGAA
Source organism: Lerista edwardsae (assembly GCA_029204185.1). NCBI lineage: Eukaryota > Metazoa > Chordata > Lepidosauria > Squamata > Scincidae > Lerista > Lerista edwardsae. The sequence continues at coordinate 9,801,235 of JAJKFI010000014.1, forward strand.
TTATCTATTTGGAGTGACGCCTGATTATCTAGCTTTAGTGGCTACAGCATATGGAGTTTTAGTGCTACGGCTGGTGAAATACCATATATTACTGGACAGTAATGTCAAGTTGCATCACTGTTCTTGGCTCCAATGAATCAGAGCCTTTCTTTTTTCTGGGGCTAGCAGACTAGAGTTTGCATTAGGTACAAATTACACAGTCCTTTTATGGGTAACAGAAAAAAAGTGTTTTATATGAGGGCAAAGGATATTATAATGCCTTCCTTTTCCCTTCCAAAATGAGCTATGTAATGCTAAGATAATAAAAAAAAATTGGGCTTACTTCCAAAGAAGCATGCTTAAGTTAGTATAAATACTAGCAGCTCAATGCAACCTAACATCCTTGCGGAGGTGCAGCTGTACCAGTGTGGCACATGCTGTATCCCATGGGGAGTGGGAAGTTTTGGCCTCTGGAGGCCTCCTCAGGATAAGGGAACATTTGTTCCCCTGCCCCAGGGTTAACCTGTATCAGGCTGCTGAGTCTACTTGGACATGTGCCAGCTCTATAGCTGGTGCAAGTCTGCGTGGACCAGGACAGGGGATGGATGCCAAAAAGGGGGTATTGATATGTGCCACTTCTGCCAATACTACCCCGCTTTCTGGTCCCAATCTGCTCTCTTCCCTGCCATCATCCTCTCCCCGTTTTGAATGGTTTGTTGCCTTTTGTGACAGCTATAAAGACCTTTCTGCCTCTTGAACGAGTGTTCTAGACACGCATAGGATTGGGCTATGGTCCTGTGCACACCTATTTGGATGTAGGTTTCATTGCACACAATAGGACTTACTTCTGAGCAGACATGCACTTATCTGTGAATAAGCCTAACTGAACACATTTGTACTTCAGAGTCATTATGCAAAAGATTGAGACGCATTTATTTGATATTAATCAGTGGCATGCTTAGGTTGGCAAGCAGAGAGACATAACCCTTTTTGTGGTTATCTTGTATATCCGCAGCATAAATTAATATTAGGAAATCTAATGGTAGTGCTATTTCCTATCAGAATTAGGGTGCCAAAAAGCCAAAAAAAAAAAAAAGTGACAGTGTATGAAATAATAGTGAATTAAATGTATGTGAGAGAGACATTTGGTACATTGTAGAAATTGTGGCCGTGAACATAACAACTACATAATGCTTGTTATAAATCGTTATTTCACCAACTTTTGCCTAATGTGAAATCCTGGAGTGAATTTGAAGTACTTGCTGAAACATGACAATGGAAGAACATACGTTTCAATGACAAGTGAAATTTCTTGGGGTGCATGTTGTGTATTCCATGCACCCCTAGTGGCAAAGCAGTTGTGATGGTTGTATTTTCTTTTATTATCTGTTTTGCAATGTGAAATATGAGTGCCAATTTATGTGCATTTACAGACTGGTGTAAGGAATGGCTAAGTGTCTGATGTGTACAACATGGGCACACTTATTCTTTTTCCCACTTCACAGTCAAGTCTGCCCACTGAGACTTTCTTATAGTTGGTTCCTGCTTAGTGATTAGTGGTTGGTTCTTGCTTGGTGCAGGAAATGTGATGAAGTGGTAACAGTGCCCCACACTCACTTGCTATTTATTTTTTATTTATATATAAGTTTTTTATCTATGTCTCCAACCTGCAAAATGCCTGACCAATCTGCCTGGTTCATGCTCATTGTCTTCTCAATCACCCTCCTTGGCAGGTCAGTAACAGGAGAATGGAGGGTGAGTTAGGCTGGTGCATGTCCCCTGTTTTGGCCTATGAGTGTTGCAAACATGCCATAAGGTCAGAGGCAGATCTAAGGGAGGGCAAAGCGCTAAGTTTTGCAAGAAGCCTTACCTTGCAGTGGAAATCACTCCTTTCCTGCACCGTTTCAGCCAATCCTCACAGGGAAAAGCAATATCTTGGCATTGCTTACTGGCTACAGCAGCAAGGGAGAGGAGGAATTTACATGACAGGGTAAGGCTTTTTGCAGCACTTAGAGCTTTGCCCTCCCTGTAGATCCACCTCTGCATAAGGTACATCTGTGTGAGGCAGCTGGGATGGCACAAGCAGTTATACCAGCCCCTGGAGACCAAATCCAGTGTTTGTGCCAATGCAGTGAATGGGGGAAGCATTCCCCTAGGGAGGCAGGCGCAGTGGGTTGGGGAGGGTGGGTGAGGGCAGAAGGAAGGCAGAATGGGGTGGGGAGATGGTGGGCCTGTGGGAGGACTGGCCCAGAAAGGGGGATGGGACTGGCCTTGGCCATATACAATCCCCTGTCCCCAGCCTGGTCAGTCCTCATTGGGCTGATTTTTTTGGATTTTTGCCAGGGATTTCTGCTGGCACAGATCTAAGTGCCAGCTATTGGGGAGTCTGCCGCTTGCTGCAGGGTAAGAAGAATTATCCCCTTACCCTGTGGTAGGCTGCAGCTGGCCCCAACCCCACTGGATACAGTGCAGGCCAGCTGGCCTGGCTGTTCCAGCTCAGGTTAAGATTGGGCTGCCCATTCCCCTTTCAGCACTACCACCATAGCTCATTGTATGAGCTACCTAGACAAGAAGGTAGCTGTTGCTGTGATCTTGTTCCATCATCTCCTTTCTTCTTCTATCTCTGTTCTTCCTCCCCTGCCTGCCACTAAACTGACTGGGTGAGGATTTCTGGGAGTGGAAAATTTCCTCTCCCAGAACCTTCCCTACCCAATCAATTTAAAAGAAATAACATACGATGGAGAAGTAAGGAGGTTGTTGTGGAGGTGGAGATGATGGGAGTGAGGCATACTTGGTTTAAAAAAGTGGAGCTGTTGTGTAATCTGGTGATGCTTCAGGTTCAGCTTGTGTCTGTCAGACCTGGGGAGAATGTTGACTTTTCTACTTGTCTGCTATTTCTACCATTTGTTGTTCTGTCACTAAGTCATGTCCGACTTTTCGTGGCCCCATGGACCACAGCATGCCAGGCCTCCCTGTCCTCTACTAGCTTCCGGAGTTTGCCCAATTTCCTGCTCATTGCTTTGGTGACACTATCTAAGCATCTCCTTCTCTGCCGCCCCCTTCTCCTTTTGCCTTCATATCAATCTTTCCCAGCATGAGGCTCTTTTCTAAAGAGTCCTCTCTTCTCATGAGGTGGCCAAAGTATTGGAGCTTCAGCTTCAGGATTTGTCCTTCCAGGGAGCAATCAGGCTTGACTTCCTGTAGGATTGACCAATTTGATCTGGACCGAGTCCAGGGACTCTCAAGAGTCTTCTCCAGCACCATAATTCAAAAGCATCTATTCTTCGGCACTCTGCCTTTCTTATGGTCCAGCTCTCACAGCCATACATTGCTACTGGGAAAACCATAGCTTTGACTATGCAAACCTTTGTTGGTAGGGTGATGTCTCGGCTTTTTATTAAGTTGGCTAGATTCACCATAGCTTTCCTCCCAAGAAGTAAATGTCTTTTAATTTCATGGCTGCAGTCAACATCTGCGGTGATCTTGGAGCCCAGGAAAATAAAGTCTGTCACTGCTTCCATTTCTTCCCCTTCTATTTGGCAGGAAGTGATGGGAGTGGTTGCCATGGTCTTAGTTTTGTTATATGTTACGTTTCAAGCCAATTTTTGTACTTTCCTCTTTCACCCTCATCAGAAAGTTCTTTAGGTCCTCCTCACTTTCTACCATTAGAGTGGCATCATCTGCATATCTGAGGTTGTTGGTATTTCTCCCAGCAAACTTGATTCCAGCTTGTGAGTCATCCAGCCCTCCTTCCTCATGATGTACTCTGTATATAAGTTAAGTAAGCAGGGTGACAGTATAAAGCCTTGTTGTACTCCTTTTCTGATTTGAAACCAATTGGTTGTTCCATGTCCGGTTCTAACTGTAGCTTCCTGACCCGCATACAGGTTTCTCAGAAGGCAGATAAGGTGGTCTGGTACTCCCAGCTCTTCAAGAACTTGCCACAATTTGTTGTGATCCACACAATCAAAGGCTTTAGTATAGTCAATGAATGTTTTTCTGGAACTTTCTTGCTTTCTCCATGATCCAGCGAATGTTGGCAATTTGATCTCTAGTTCCTCTGCCTCTTTGAAAACCAGCTTGCACTTCTGGTAGTTCTCGATTCACATACTGCTGAAGCCTAGCTTGTAGGATTTTGAGCATCACCTTGCTAGCATGTGAAATGAATGCCATGGTGCAGTAGTTTGAACAATCTTTGGCATTGTCCTTCTTTGGGATTGGAATGTAAACTGATCTTTTCTAGTCATGTGGAAAATTTCTACCATTGCTGCAAGGCAATTAACAAGGGTTTTGTGCATAGAGTTATGACTACATTAAAAATACATAATCAATCAATCAATCAATCAATCAATCAATCAATCACTAGTATTTATATACCGCTTTTCAACACAAAGTTCACAAAGTGGTTTACAGGCAAATAATAACATTAAAGTTAAATGGCTCCCTGTCCCAAAAGGGCTCACAATCTAAAAGAATGGAGAACACCACCAGCAACAGCCACGGGAAAGACACTGTGCTGGGGTAAAGAGGGACAATTGCTCTCCCCCTGCTAAATATAAGAGGACACCACTTGAAAAAGTGCCTCTTGCACAGTTAGCAGGGAACATCAATTCCCTGTTAGCAGGGAACATCATAAGAACATCAATTTAACAGTTAGGCTGCAATTCTATATACACTTACCTGGGCATAAGGCCCATTAAACTCAGAGAGCAATTCTAACCTGGAGTTAGGCCGGCACAGTTAGGCCAGCAAAGTTTGGCCTGCACAAGGGACACCGTGAAGTATGATTGGACCACTTTTGGAATCAGAGAGGCCAGAACACAGATATGCGCCATCCTCCCTGACAGAGAGTGGTCTATATGTGCTGTATGGTGGCCCTTGTGCTGGCCAAACTTTGCTGGCCTAACTGTGCCAGCCTAACTCCAGGTTAGGATTGCACTCTCAGTGAGTTGGCTTGTGTTGTAGGTTCTGTTCATTTTGTTAAAAACTTGATTCCAAAATTGTTCTTTAAGATGTATAGTAGGAAAATATCGTGCTGTTCCTGCATAGTCTCATCAACATTTTGGAGAAAAAATATTATAGATATGGTGTTTAAATTGGCAATAAATGGTTCTTTCTTCTATGGCCTTCGTTTCAAAATCTTCAGTGAGATAATTTCGCTCAATTCTGATTCCCTTTTAGCCCTTCTGTATTCCATCTGGACTAGTTTTTGGAATTCTGTAGCTATTTGAGCACATCCATTTAGTTATATAAAAATTTTGAATCACTAAAGCCTTTGAATCACTAAAGCCAGAGACCCTATTGGTGTTATAACAGAAGAAAAGTGCTGCCCAGAAAAATCTGGAACCAATTAGATATAATTTCATAAAAGTTTTGTAAAAAGATCTTCATAAGAGACAGGAGCTGTCCCCTTATACAGACCATATATTTATTCTCTATGGTTCCCAGGCTTCAAAGTAACTATATTTCTGTTGATCGCTAAATAATGGATGATCCAAAACTGGAATAAGTGGAGACCCTAGGGATGCTAATCTATTTGCCCAGCTTTGAGGAAATAGTTACAGAACTCATGATTTTTTTCATAGCTTTCAGGGATAAAATGAAATGTTGTCTTAAGCCAGCAATCTTATGTACACTTACATGAGAGTAAGTCCCATTGAACACAATGGTACTTACTTCCTCATAGATGTGCATAGTATTGCACTATATGAGGGACATCTTCCTAGGCCTTACATAGATATGTAAGCCATTGTTTTATAAAAGGAATGGAAGTTGTGTTAGCTGAAATGGTTCATAATACCATTTTAGGTCAGGTATACATAGGCTTCCCTTTCATGGATCACTGCCTTGTCATGGCGAAGGGGCTTGAGTAGCTCAGTGAAGCTGTGAGCTATGCCATGTAGGGTTACCCAAGATGGACAGGTCACAGTAGAGAGTTCTGACTAAACGTGATCCGCTGGAGAAGGAAATGGCAACCCACTCCAGTACTCTTGCCAAGAAAACCCCATGGATTATAGTACAAAAAGGCTAAATGATATGACACTGGAAGATGAGCCCCTCAGGTCGGAAGGTGTCCCATTATGCTACTGGGGAAGAGCAGGAGTACTAGTAGCTCCAGAAAGAGTGAAGTAACTGGGCCAAAACCGGAAGGAAGCTCAGCTGTGGATGTGTCTGGAAGTGAAAGGAAAGTGCGATGCTGCAAAGAACAATACTGCATAGGAACCTGGAATGTCAGATCTATGAATCAAGGTAAGCTAGATGTGGTCAAACACGAGATGTCAAGACTGAACATCGACATCATGGGAGTTAGTGAACTAAAATGAACAGGAATGGGAAAATTTAATTCAGATGACCATTACATCTACTATTGTGTAATGGAATCCCTTAGAAGAAATGGAGTAGCCTTCATAGTGAACAAGAGAGTGGGAACAGAAGTACTGGAGTATAACCTCAACAATGATGGAATGATTTCAATTCAGATCCAAGGCAAACCTTTCAACATCACAGTAATCCAAGTCTACGCCCCAACCACTGATGCTGAAGAGGAAGAAGTTGACCATTTCTATGAAGACCTACAACACCTTCTAGAATTAACACCCCAAAAAGATGTCCTTCTCATCATAGGGGATTGGAATGCTAAAGTAGGCAGTTAAGAGGTAATAGGAATAACAGGCAAGTTTGGTCTGGGAGTACAAAATGAAGCAGGGCAAAGACTGATAGAGTTTTGTCAGGAGAACACATTAGTCATAGCAAATACCCTTTTCCAGCAACACAAACAGCGACTGTACATATGGACTTCACCAGATGGTCTAAACCGAAATCAGATTGATTACATTCTTTGCAGCCAAAGATGGAGAATTTCTATACAGGCAGTAAAAACAAGACCTGAAGCTGACTGTGGCTCAGATCATGAGCTTCTTATTGCAAAATTCAGGCTTAAACTGAAAAAAGTAGGGAAAACCACTAGGGTCTTCACATATAACCTAAATCAGATCCCATACGAATATACAGTGGAGGTGACAAATAGATTTAGGGGCTTAGATTTGGTAGAATCTGAAGAACTTTGTAGTGCCTGAAGAACTTTGGACGGAGGTCTGTAACATTGTACAGGAAGCAGCAACTAGAACCATCCCAAAGAGAAAGAAATGCAAGAAGGCAAAGTGGCTATCTGACGAGGCTTTACAAATAGCTGAGGAAAGAAGGGAAGCAAAAAGCAAGGGAGAAAGGGAAAGATATACCCAACTGAATGCAGATTTCCAGAGAACAGCAAGGAGAGATAGGAAGGCCTTCCTAAACGAGCACTGCAAAGAAGTAGAGGAAAACAACAGAATGGGAAAGACTAGAGATCTTTTCAAGAAAATTGGGTATGTCAAAGGACAATTTCGTGCTAAGGTAGGCGCAATAAAGGACAAGAATGGCAAGGATCTAACAGAAGCAGATGAGATTAAGAAGAGGTGGCAAGAATACACAGAGGAAGTATATAAAGCTGATCTAAATGTTCCTGATAACCACAATGGTGCAGTCATTGAGCTCGAACCTGGCATCCTGGAGTGTGAAGTAAAGTGGGCTTTAAGAAAGCATCACGAACAACAAAGCTAGTGGAGGTGACAGCATTCCAGCTGAGTTACTCAAAATCTTAAAAGATGATGCTGTCAAAGTGTTGCACTCCATATGCCAGCAAATTTGGAAAATGCAGCAGTGGCCACAAGACTGGAAAAGATCAATTTACATTCCAATCCTAAAGAAGGGCAATGCCAAAGATTGTTCAAACTACCGCACCATTGCACTCATTTCACATGCTAGCAAGGTTATGCTCAAAATCCTACAAGCTGGGCTTCAGCAATATGTGAATCGAGAACTACCAGAAGCACAAGCTGGTTTCCGAAGAGGCAGAGGAACTAGAGATCAAATTGCCAACGTTCATTGGATCATGGAGAAAGCAAGAGAGTTCCAGAAACACATCTATTTCTGCTTCATTGACTACACTAAAGCCTTTGATTGTGTGGATCACAACAAACTGTGGCAAGTTCTTGAAGGGATGGGAGTATCAGACCACCTTATCTGTCTTCTGAGAAACCTGTATGCGGGTCAGGAAGCAACAGTTAGAACTGGACATGGAACAACTGATTGGTTTACAGTTGGGAAAGCAGTACAACAAGGCTGTATACTGTCACCCTGTTTATTTAACTTATATGCAGAGTACATCATGAGAAAGGCTGGGCTGGATAATTCACAAGCTGGAATCAAGATTGCTGGGAGAAATATCAACAACCTCAGATATGCAGATGGTACCACACTAATGGCAGAAAGCGAGGAAGACCTAAAGAACCTTCTGATGAGGGTGAAAGAGGAAAGTACAAAAATTGGCTTGAAGCTTAACATATAACAAAACTAAGATCAGTGCAACCACTCCCTTCACTTCCTGGCAAATAGATGGGGAAGAAATGGAAGCAGTGACAGTTTTCCTGGGTTCTAAGATCACCGCAGATGGTGACTGCAGCCATGAAATTAAAAGACGTTTACTTCTTGGGAGGAAAGCTATGGCGAACCTAGATAACTTGATAAAAAGCTGAGACATCACCCTGCCATTAAAGGTTCGCATAGTCAAAGCTATGGTTTTCCCAGTAGCAATGTATGGATATGAGAGCTGGACCATATGAAAGGCAGAGCACTGAAGAATTGATGCTTTTGAATTATGATGTTGGAGAAGACTCTTGAGAGTCCCCTGGACTGCAAGGAGATCCAATCGGTCAATCCTACAGGAAGTCAAGCCTGATTGCTCCCTGGAAGGACAAATACTGAAGCTGAAGCTCCAATACTTTGGCCACTTCATGAGAAGAGAGGACTCTTTAGAAAAGACCCTCATGCTGGGAAAGATTGAAGGTAAAAGGAGAAGGGGGTGGCAGAGGATGAGATGGTTAGATAGTGTCACCGAAGCGATGAACATGAAGTTAGGCAAACTCTGGAAGCTAGTGGAGGACAGGGAGGCCTGGCGTGCTGTGGTCCATGGGGTCGCGAAGAGTCGGACATGACTTAGTGACTGAACAACAACAACAACAACAATACATAGGCTGCAATAAATGCTGAGTATTCACACTTACATAAGAGTAAGTGCCTCTAAACTCAATGACATCTATGAGTAGACATTCCTAGGATTGTACTATTAGTGTTTTTATATAGAACTGCATCAGTGATTATGGACCAAATCTGTGATTATGGACCAAATTAGATATGCCTCTAGCCATGTTATAGATGGCCCATGATACAGGTGGTCCGGTTTTTGCTGAAAACCAGAAGTCATCTTTAAACTCCTCTGGACAGCATTCTGAGGCCACAGAGGCCTTGGAGAATTGCACATGGTGTCTGCGGGCCTCAGAAAGTCTTTGGATGTGACTAGAACTTAGCTGAGCTCCAGTCATGTTCGGAGGCTCCAGGTGGTCCAGATTCTTGGATTTGAATATCCATGGGTTTGGCTTCCAGGATCAGAACCCCCATGGATAACTAGGGCCACCTGTACTCAGAGGCGGATCTAAGGGGGGGCAAATCTGTAAGTTTTGCAAGAAGCCTTACCTTGCAGTGGAAAACACTCCTCTCCTGCACCGTTTTAGCCAATCATCACAGGAAACAGCAACATCTTGGCTTTGCTTACTGGCTACAGCAGCAAGGGAGAGGAGGGATTTGCATGACAGGGTAAGGCTTCTTGCAAAACTTACAGATTTGCCCCCCCCCTTAGATCCCCCTCTGCCTGTACTTCCTCTTGAAAAAAAATGTGAAACCATGTCAGGCATAGCAGGGCTTTAGGACCAAATCCTATCCAATTTTCCAGGTGCATTCTGCAGTGGTGGGGAAGTCATGGAGGCCTCCTCAAGGTAAGGGAGCATTGTGGCTGCCTTGTGGTTGCATCTGTGCTGGAAAGTTGGATAGGATTGAGCCCTTTGTATTTTCTTGATGCTGTGGTTGCGCACACACACACACACACACACACACACACACACACACACACACACACACACACACA
>JAJKFI010000014.1:9814215-9836757 GCA_029204185.1 Lerista edwardsae
CTCACATGTGTGCCCGGGTGTTTATATGTCCCATCCCTGCTGCTGTACTGTTTCTGTTGCTCTAGATGTAGCAGCTCTGTGACGTAGCATTGCAAGTCCTGTTTTTTTTCCCTCAGGTGTTTCCTATGTACGCTGTTGTTTCATCTTTGTAGCCTTTGGTTGCACCTGCCCAATTGCCTTACATTACACAGTGAAAGTAAACTTTCAGAGAAAGAGCAACAGCCACAGCACCTTGTGCCAACTGTCCACTGCCAAGCAGGGACCGCCCACATGTCCACAGAACACATTTCCCTGGCCCTGTATCGGTTTGCCTGCGGGAAACCTATTTGCTGCTGTTTGTCTTCAACTGTAAAGAGTTCAGTTGCTGCCTGAAGATTCCGCATGTCATTTGCATGTCATTTGCATCTCATCATGACATCATCAGAGCCTCGGAATGCTGCGGCTCAGCCCATAGCCACCCATACAGAACCACAAATTCGGTTGTACCTGCGCCCATGGGGCACGATCCGTTCCAAAACTGTGCAGCGACGGTCTCGGGGGGCCAAGGCACCCGCTTGCCGAGTTTGGTGCGAATCGGTCCAGGCGTTGCGGAGCCTATGTGGAACATACACACATACACACATACATACATACGCTCTTCTTTATATATATAGATCAGTGAATTTTGTTAGCCTCATAGGATCTGAGAAGGCCCCAGTTCTATGCAAAGTCCTTTACAGCTGTCACAAAAGGCAAAGCATGTACTAGTGGCCCATAAAGGACCCATGGGGTAGTCACACATAAAGTCACTGTGTGGGAATAAAAGGGGATGGGTGGAATGGGGAAGGGGGGAGGCAGAACAAGGAGGAGACTGGGATGTGGATCAAAGCTGATAAGAGGGTGATATCAGTGGCAGCAATACCTCTATTTGGACCTGAGCCAGTTCTTTGGTTGGCACAACTCCAAGTGGACCCAGAGACATTGATTGAGGTTGAGTAGGATTTTGGCACAGCAGCTGCTGCCAACAGCTTCTTTTTGACCCTGACACACCCTTTCTCCATCCCAGACTCCCCTGTTCTTCCCCATTCCTGTCCCATTTCACCTACATTCTATCACTGCACACACACCCATATCAACTTCCTGCTGTTGTTGCATGGCTGTTGCTGTTTACCATTTCCAGTGGTGGCCACATTGCATGTGACAGTGCATCACATTTTGCAATGCAGTCTCAAACGGCTGATGTGCCACTGAAATACAAGTTTTGATGTTAGGAATGGGCCCTTTCTCTCTCATGTGTGTGTGCGCGCGCACGCACACACACACACATGTAATAATATTCATTATTCATTCCTAAGTTCATTTCATTCATTCCTAAGTTCTCTCCCAATATGTGTGTGCGTGTGTGAAATTTTATTGAAAAATTTCAATAAATTCGGGGGAGAATTTAGGAATGAATGGGTCTCTCATCTAGCCTTTGTGCCATGCCTTTTTATTTCCATTTCTCTCTGCTCCACTGAAACAGTTCTATTTTTGTCATTCAACAAAAGCCATATTTAAATACATCTTTTCACAAAGTATTTTCACGTATTTCTTACACAAACAATTGGTGTTTAATAGGTTGCAAAGTACATATTAAAATATATTTTCCCACAAGCTGACAGAATTCATAGACACAAATTCTGTAGGCATGCCTATTCTTATAAAATACAGTTTGCTGAGTGTCAGAGATCAAGAATCACGTGCTCCATTATTAATTTCAGGAAGAGATGAACTTGATAATAACCCTAGTTCTCTGTATTTTGAGGCTATGTAAATTGTGAAATTTGACATTTCAAATTTGACATTGAATATTTTTATTCAAAAATAAAGTATTTAGAGTTCTTTAAATCACAATAGTGCAATGAACTTGAGAAAATCATTTTATTCCCCTCAAAATGTTTACACAAAATAGAACTACTGTGACATGTCAGTCAGTTGACCAAGAAAAATGACAAGTATTTTAAGTTCTGTGGGTCATAAAGACATTTTTTCCAGGACAATAGAGGTAATGACAGATAGTGATTGAATCATGAGGAAAGGTGCTTGCTTACATAAGCAGGCATGGGAATAGGCCATTGCAAAAATGCACACATCAGGCTTCTTTGTGATTTAGCTAGGTTTACATCATGACATTAGAACAATTAATGTATGTTGTATAATATTGTTTACACATAATTTTATACCTGATGCTAAATCAAATTACGGTAATAAAAAATTCAAATTTTATATCAATCTTTTTATTTTTACACTTTTTGGATAGTGTAGCATTTTTGTGAGTTTACATCATTCTGTTTTTTCGCTACTATGTTTCTGACTGAGATTCAGGCAGTCAAGTGTGGTGTTTCAGATGCACATAACAGACACCAGTGTTCCTCATGACAACCCCTTAAAAAAAGTCATTGCTGAAGGATAGGAGATTAAGAATAGCATTTCATGTAGTGAAAGATACTGCAGCCCAAAATGGAAATTAGCCCCTGTGCATGCATTTAGAGGCCCCTATGGGATCAGCCCTTTGTCTTTATTTTGGCAGTTACTTTAACAAATAAAATTCTATGTGTCTACACACCTACTAATATGTTACACTGTAATGAGATATTATGATACTGTGATGCATGATGCAATAATACGTCTCTTCAGTAAACTTCATTAATACATTGTATAACTGAACATGAATTTTCCTTAACACATTCCATTTATTACATAATTACAATAGATGATGTGATGTTGTTAATCATGATTGTAGCATTCTGGAATTAAAAACATAAATAAATATGTATGAAATGTTTTAAGTAGCATGCCAAAACAAATATATTTTTGATGTATTCACAAACTTTGAAAACAAAATACGAATAATTTTGGTTCAGCTATCTTGTAGTTTATATAGGGTTAGAGGAAGTGTGCGCGTGTGTGTGTGTCATAGCCTAACTTTGAGTTGGAGATAACTAGGGGCTTTCCCTGGAGGGTGGGGATAAATGTCCCCATCCCCCTAAGAGTGTCCCACAGTTGCCATGGCTCCTGCAGGATGCAGCGGTAGCCATTTTGGTACTGCTCCTCCTCCGGGAGCTGGGTAGCTCAGGATTGGACTGTTAGTCAATTCACTACATTCACTAACTGTTAGGAAAACACAGCACTGAACATAGGAGGGCTGCCAATGGTCATATATACATGGCATTAGATAAGCATGAGGTTGAAAGCTGGAATATGCCCATACTCTGTTGAGATGCATTTGGTGATTGTATTATAGTAATTTGATTTTATATAGCTTCCAAAAAATGAATGGACACATTGTAGGAGTTGGAAAATAGAACTACTGTGACATGTCGGTCAGTTGACCACAAGAAAAACGACAAGTTATTCCTTTGATAGAATACTTGAGGTGAAGAACAAGCCTTGCAAAAAATATACAAACCGTGGCCAAAAATTCCAAAAAACCTTCTGTTTCTCACATGGTTCGGTGAGATCTGTAGAAGAATAATGGGTTCTAGTGCCAGGAATCCTGGGTGTGTCCTGAGAACATAGAGCAGTATTCCACTCATAAATTGGAATTTTTTCATCCCCTACTCCATGCTGAAATGCCCACTGCTCCCTAAAAATCAATCCCAAGGTTTTGGAGCTCTCAAGAATAATTAAGGTCACAATCCTTACCAACTTTCCAGCACTGGGGTAAGAGCAATGCAGCTCTGAGGTAAAGGAACAAACATTCCCTTACCTTGTGGGGGCCTCCATGACTAGTACTCCACTGCAGGATGAAGCACATGCCCCACTGGCACAATTATGTTAGTGCTGGAATGTTGGTTAGGATTGCACCCTAAGATATAGCACAATGACTGACAATGGGGAGATGTAGCATTGGAAGGTGATGACTCTTTCTGGATATGGAGGACCAGGATTTTTTGCTTAGAGTAGAATACAATAAATTTTTAGACAGACAAGAGTAAAACATAAATAACCTGATGCCGCTGTTCTATTGTTGGGAGCTCTGAGAACTCAACACCAAAAGCAAACTCTGAGGCTGTATGTGAAGCATCTGTTGTAGCTTGGTCTATACTGATGCTCACTGATAATGTGACTAATGTATCTTCTATATGCCTACTATGCCTAATAACGGTGATTCATAGACTTATAACCTAATTAATTATTAAGAGACAAAAACCATCAAACATCTCAATTGCAGGTGTTGGACCTTGAAGCAATGATCCAATATGAGGTTGTTTTTTTTAAGACTCAACAAACTATGCAGTCACTTCTAGATACGCAGTTCTTGCCTAAGAACACTAACAAGGCTTAGAAGATGCTCCCAGTTAAGGGACTAAAAATTGGATAATCTGATAATTTCAACCAATCAGCAGAAATATACCAGTGTTGGGTCCTGCCACAGACTTTTAACGCTTAAACGGCCATGAAGGATCAAAAGGGGCATGTGAACGCCACTAACTACCCAACATACAGGAGTACTGTACTCACAATTTTGCACTCAGGAAGGCGGAGCAGTAGAGGCAAGTAGAGGCAAAGATGGGTGTCTGCAGATTGAGGTGGATTGCTGCCTGTTTTCATTGGTCTCATGGAGAGGCCATCTCTGCTTAAGCCATTGTTTATTTCCCTCATCTCCCTCATTTGAACAACTTGATTCTCTTTTAAAATTAGCAACTTATTGAAAACAAAAGCAAATTGGTATTGAACAATAAAAATATTTAGAGATAAAAGAGAAACAATAAAAATAAAATAATTAAAAAAACAAAACATACTTGTCATGAGATCAGGTTTGTTACCTACTGAGAAGGCATGAATTTGCAATGAATTAATGATGCTCTTTGCAAAACTCATTATTCAAATGGATTTTGTTGAATGTTGAATGAAATACTCAGTGAAATATTCTCACTTCTGTTAGCAGAAATATTATGACGTGTGGGAAGTTCAGGAAAAAAAATCTTCTTTTTCTGGGCAACATTAATAATTCTTTTGTTTGTTATGAAGTGGTGATCTGCAGATCCCAGATGCAGCTGATCAGGAGTGTTAAAAATCAAAAATCATTCACACATACGTGCAGAAACATAAACACAAAGCTGCTTTTTTTGGAGGGTGTGTGTGCTACATTGTCCTGGCAGTTTTGGACAGGTGAGATGATAATTGATTTATTGATGTTTTTTTTAATGAAAAGAAGATGTTTTATTGTGTTATTAACACAGAGCTGTTATGGGCTCTAATGACACCTGGGGTGGGGCAACGCTGTGATGTTGCATCCTGTATCACCATGCCCCTGGCACCACTGCGGCCCCTTGAGCTTACCCCCGTACACATCCCATCCTCTGCTGCTGGTGCTGATGCAGATACATCAAAAAGGAGCATGCTGCATCCTGTGCTGGATGGCACCAAAAGGCAAATGGGCTGCAAGTAAAAATAATTTTTATTTAACTCCAGGTAGGCCCAGGAGCTTTATGAGTTTCCTTGGACATATGTCATATTGCCATTATTTTGCTGGCATATATCCAAGGAGGGAAAAAGGCAGGAAGGTTTACATAAGAAAATATTATCTGGTGTATAACGTTGTCTCTGGATCACCCCACCTGCCTCCTCCCCAGTTCGTTCTTCTCCATGCCCAGAAATGTCCCTGTCCTCCCACTGTCCATTCCAACCACCAGCTCACCAGCACCAGCAGTGCTGCCAGCCTGCTTGGACACACCCATCAACCATTGTGCTGCCTGTATTGTTGCACTCGCCACTCGAAACTTCACTTCTGCTTGCATCCTCACACTTCCCCTGGCACATAGGATTGTACCATTCGTGTCATACACAAATGAAGTATCTTTGTACGAAAAAGTTATGCTGTCTTAGCCAGTCCTGGTATATAAATGTGTGTTGTTTATTCTGTAGAGTGCTTACCTAGTGAAAGTAGTAGCCTGTATGATTTTATTTTTTTTATTGGACGTTACCACTTCCATAATATGGAATATATGATAGCAGAATAAATTTGTGTGCACACGTCTTCGAGTGCATGCGTGTGTGCGTATGTTATGTCCACATGCAAAAACAGAAAATGTTGAGTTCATTTGTTCAGGAGTGGAAGTGTATCTTCACCTGGCTGTCTTAAGTCTTTTCTTCTAAGATTCTCAGTTCTCAAATGTCAATGGTATGGATAGGAGAGATGTGCTTGACAGAAGCTTGACTTTATTGACAAGAATAGCAGAAGAGACTTCAGTTCCCTTTCTGCTCTTTGACATTTTGGTCCTAGAAAATATATTTGAGAGCCAAATATATTCTTCCCTAGTTCTTTCCTGTAAGCCCTTACAGTACTATTATGAGGCAGCACTCTCAACTGTCATGCTAGGCTTATTACTTTTCTTTATCTTGTGCAGTAATTCTTGGTTTCAAATAACTCTGTAATGTGGATGTCAAATTCCTTCAAAAATTAGGATCAAGCTACACATTCTAGTAACTGAGTGCTTAAGAGGCACACTTAAAAGTGGATTTTTTTTTTCTTTAACTGAAACAGCGAAAATCTGATTAGGAACATGTTGCATGGGGAGAGAACAATTAACTCGTTCACTGATGCTATTTCCTGACCAAGACTCACACAGCAAAGCTGCTATTTGCTTCTCAAGTGCTTTGTTTCTTGGCAAAGTTTCAGCAGTGAATCTCCTATTATCAGCAATTTAATTCTAGGAAGGATGTAGACCTTGTGTTCTTCTGTGCTCAGCAAATTTAAATAGGAGAAGCTGAGAGAATCATTTGTTTGCTTTCAGACTGGACTTTGTTTTCTAATTCTTTGGTAATGCAATTTTATATATGTTTACATAAAAAAAAAGTCTAATGGAACATAATGCAACTTGAAAGCCAAATAACTAGGAATAAACCACATTAAAATTGCTACTAGGGAACTGAAGGAGTGGCTGCTCTGAGGCCATCTAGTAGTGCAATGGTTCTCAAACATTTTAAACCAGGACTCAGTTTTTAGAATGGCACTCATGTTGGGACCCACCGGAAGTGATGCTGTTAACCTTGAAGTGATGTCATATCTAGAAGTGACATTATCAAGCAGGAAGGGCTATCATTGTGGCATAATAAAATGACACTCTTGGAATGCAACCTAGTATTATTGGACTACAGTAATTGCACAACAATGAAATATCCCTGGCAGAAAGCAAGATTAGGACAAAACAGCATTGAACTCAAAACAATTTTTTTTTTAAAAAAAAAACCTCGTATGCAAATTCAAACTGTTAACACTCACAGGGTGCAGTCTTAACCTGTGCTGGAACAGGCCGACTGACCTATGCTGCATCCTAACCATGTTAGGAGGAGACAGCAGCTTAGTGCAGGGCAAGGGGATGAACGTTCCCTTGCCCTGTGGTAAACAGCATGCAGTCCAATAGGGCTGCTCAGATCTGTGCCAGCAAAATAGCAGGCTCAAGTCCACACAGCCAGGAGCAACCCAAATCGGGACGCCAAGACTGGAGACAGGGGCTGAATGCTGCCTAATGGCTGTGTCCCATCTACATCCCCCTCTCTGCCAATGGGTCTGCCCTCCCTCTGCCTCATTATGCTTGCCCCCCACCTCCAGCATGTCCTCAGTGTGGGGTTGTGCCGACAGAACTAAGCTGGTGCTTGGCCGGCCCAGAGACCAAATCCGTGGTGCCATGTTTGCAACAGCACTGGTGTGGCACAAGAGCTCTGTGCCAGAGCAATGCCAGCTTCAGACTATAGCAAGAGTAAAGTCTGCAGCTTTCAAGATGGCTGCTCACAGCTTTCTGCAAGCCATCTTACATCAAATTGGTCCTGACCCACAGTTGATAAACACAGTAGTAGTGAATTCATATCAGAGGTGAAACTGAGGAAATCCTGATTTACAGTTCAATCTCTTGGTTGCTATACTACACTCAAGATGGTCCAAGCCAACTCAGTGCCCAAATCCAACTCCCACCAGCACACTCCTCAACCATTGCGCAGTCACTTCAACATCTTTGTCTCCTTCCTCCTGCTGCAGAGCCTGCAGAGCCTCCACCCCTCCGTGAAGTGGCTGGACAGCATGCTCCCAGCACTTTATTTGGCTACTTTACAGGAAGCTGCAGTAGAGTTGCAGGCTGCACATGTAAATACTGTAAATGGCTATGTTAAATTCACATTTCATAATCAGGAAGATGAGGAATAGCCGTACTATAGGAATGAGATCTGCATACTGTTCATACATAGCCTCTGTTCAACATTTTTTTTTTTGCAAGATAATTTCATGATGGTTGCACTGTATATTCAACTGTATGCTATATGTTACATAGGAATGTAGAGTTGCGCATACAGTTGTACTGTATATTTTTCAGAATGATGAATAAGAATGCAAAATGTGCATAGTGTCTTGCTGACTTTCATTGGAGTGTAGATCAATGGTGATGGGAAAAAAATCTTGTCTGCCCTTAAAGGTTACTGTTCAAAAATATCTTTATATGAACTTTCCCCATTTCAGTATATTTGTCAATTTGAAAATTGTTTCCTGCTGTTTTCCCATCAATTTCTATGGCTGAAACGGTATGTCTCTGCAGTGATACAGACAGCAGAGTAAATTGGCTTTCTCTAGTTGGTTGTACCTAAACAATTATAGAAAGTGGCTAGAATTTTCTTGCTTCATGATGTTTGTGTTGAGAAAATGTTCAAACTCACACACACTCTCAGCTACCAGAACTGCATGGACGTAGCCTGACTTATAGCACAATCCTATGCATGACTACTCAGAAGGCAGTCCCATTGTGTTTAATGACATTTACTCCCAGGAAAGTGTGTATTGGAAAATAAGTAATATAGGTTAAGGTTGCAATCCTAAGCAGCGTTGGATTAGCGAGGTCGGCTGGCCAGTGCCAAATCCAGCGCTGCTTAGGATGGGCTGGAGCCTCCCCATGGCAAGAAAGAGCGGGTGCAGATCCGAGGAGACCGCGTGGCCTGAATCGGGGCCGCATAGCCTCACTGACAGGCTTAAGAGGTGGCCATACGGCCACCTCCCAAGCCCACCCAGGTCCCGCCCAAGTCCCGCCTTCCCCCTTCCACCAATCCCCAATGCGGGACAGAGAATCCCTTGCGCCGACCATCTTTGGTCGGCGCAGGGGAGGCTCTCCATCTGCGCTCTGAAGCCGACACTGTGAGTTGGATTGCCAACACAGGGGTGCTGCTTGGCGCCCACGCACTGGCGCTCCGCCCCTTGAGTCGACGCAATGACGTCGCGTCGACGCAAGGGGCGCGCTAGGATTGCGCTGTAAGTATCCTTATCCCTGCTTGGGATGGGAAGGGGTTTGGATTTAAGATTTGTGTGGGTTTCAGAATAACTGCATAAATATAATGAGAAATGCTTCCTTTTGGTCTTTTCACTAACCCATTTGGGTGTCTGCTGGCCTCTTTGACATTTTTAAATAATGATTGTACAGGTACACACCACGGAGCAGAATAGAACTTACAGCCTCTATGCGGGAATGAGCACAAGACGTTCACACTACAGAATTTTTTTTTTAAATAGTCTTAGACAAGAATGTCTTGATTTTGGAATAGTCCGGATTTTGATGTCTGGATAATCTACATGTATTACTAATCAACTGTTTTGCATGTTAAACAAGGACTGGATTTTGTCTTCATTCTCCTTCCTGGTCTCCACAAAACAATTGACTGATTTAATTGCTGATCAAACCAAATTCTTATTCTTTCGCATGAAAACTTGTTAATGCTGCATTTCAGTGTGGGCAAATGTAAACAATACTTCATACAGCACTTAGGTGAACCCAGTCTAAATTCAGAAATAGACCTAGACTTTTCAGTACTTCCACAATATTGGCTTTCATAAAGCCCACCTGACAGCAAGCAATATACTTCCTCCAAGGTTCTAAACAATTAAGATTAAAAGGAGACTTTTACACAAGAGAAAGTTATAGCCCTGACTTTTTCTTTATATGAGTTGTTTATCAAAGGACCAAAATGTGCACCTAAACCACAGGAACTGCATTATAACATAATTGAGGCCTCTCTTTGCACCTTTATATTAAAATGATTCAGAAAACAGGCATCCTGATCCTAATCTGCACTGGAACAAACAACCCGTATTCAGTTGGGGCTGGCTACAGCACAACTCGGAGTAAGGGGAATTAATTTCCTTTATCCAATGTTGCGTGGCAGCCACTCCAATAGAGCTACTCAGATTTGTGCCAGTGAAATTGCTGATGCAAATCTGAGCAGCCTGGGTAAGGCCGACCAGGCCAGCAACAGGGGTTAGGATCTGGCCTAGGCCAATCAAGCCAGTCCCCTTCTAGCTATGAACTAGGAGTGTGGCACCATTGTGTGGTTGGGATGGGTTTGACAAAGAGCGAGCACAAATACAGACTTGCATACTGGAAAGACTTGGCTGTCCTGAAAGGTGTGATACTTTGAGCCCTCAATATCCACTCTATAGTAAATGAAAAGGGAGTGGTTGGACAAATAGAAAACCAGAAAAGTACAACCTGAAGAAAGCCCAGACAGATGACTGGTCTGACCTAACACTGCATACCCCGGTGGATTACCCTCCTTTCTCCAAACCTTGCTGCAACACTTCTAGCACAATCTGAGGCATGTCTACTCAGAAGTAAGACCCAATGTGGTGTTTACTCCCAGGGAAGTGTATGTAGGATTGCAGCATTTTATTTTCTTATAATAATTACATTAAAATTTATAAAAAATCTGCTTTCTAAAACTATGGCACCATTGAAAAAGAAACAAATGATCTCTTGGCTCTGTACAGTTTGCTACAAAACAGCCCAAGGCCTAAAACCTTTCTCCAAAAAGTCAATTTTATAAAATGTTTTTCTTCATCTTAGACTCAGGAGAGTAGGAAATAAATATTCCCTTTTTTGCTGGGTCAATATATTTAACCTTTAAATGTGCTTGTACTTTACTACTTCGGAAGTTTTCCTGGCAGCAACCAGCATGACTGTCAGTTCTGAAAAGAGTATTTTTCAAAAGGACAAAAGTCACTTTTTCCTCAAGCTTGATCAATGGAATCCAGCATTGTTGTTTCTTAATAGTCTGCTTCTACTGATTGAAGATGACTATTGCAGTGTAAATGATTGAGAGAAGGAGTTGTGATAAAGGAATAGTTCCACTAGGGTTTCTAACATATGAATTACAGTAAAAATAACAGTGGATTAATGCAACAGTTTTTGAGACAAAATAGGCAGCAGGTGGGCTCATTCTCACCCCAGGCCTGCCCTTAGGAACTCTGGGGAAATGCTCTAGGTCACAATTTTTGTTCCCACACACCTGCTTTTTTCTTCCTGCTTTCTAAAAATAGCTGGAGTAATGGGAAGTGGAGATGGAAGAAGCAAGGAAATTGACAGGGTGGGCACAAGAGGAGGCAGTAATGCCATTTGGAGTAGCAGGGCCGACATTTACACGATTTAAGCGATTTTACCCAACTGGGTAGGGCTATCAGATACAAACTGGGACAGAGTGCCTACACCTTTAACCATGGTATAGAAGAGGGAATTTGGGCTGGTGCAGCTCATCATGGAAGGGTTTCAAAAGCTGCACCTGCCAACATTCCCTCTTCTACACCATGGTTAAGGGTATAGGCACTCTGTCCCAGTTTGTATCTGGTAATCCTACAATTGGGCCCTATGACTGCAGGGAGGCTGTGCTAAGGTGGAAACAGACCACACACAGCTGGCACTTAGCAAGCTAAGCCTCCATGCAGAGGCTGGTGCACAGGGGCATCACTTCTTGAAAAGAAGTTTTCAGTCAGCAATGGGCAGGGATGGCTTTTTTTCAGTGATCAACACAAAATGCTGAATAATGAGAATTTCTATTGAAAACGCTACATAAAATGAAGTTCAGGTCAACATGTGAAAAAAACACACCGCTTTTGTTTATCTTGAGAGAGTTGGACACAAATTTAGATCAATTTCACAAAATAACACTACTTTTGTTTCTGACACAGTTTTGAGGAATCCACATATAGTTTTCAGTAAGGGATCAGGAGGAGGAGTGGCAGAAACAGGAGAAAGCTTGCTTAAACTTGCATGAACAGGCATGTTCATAGTTCACAGTGCATGCTGGGGTGACTTTAATGGAATGTGGAAGTGGTAAGTAGCAGTTTCTTGATGCTCCAAGCAGCAACCAGAGTGCAGCTTGGGAATTTTTGAGCAAGTTATTTTGGGCTGGGGTGTGTGCTCCTGTGATTGCTTTCCTTTGCAGGGCCATTCCCCCTTATTTATTGTGTTGTTTATACAATCTTAAATAAAAATTTGGAAAAAACACATAACACCGCAATTTGCTATTTTAATCAAGAAATTTTTGGAAAAAATATCACAAAAAAACAACAACCCACCCCTAGCAATGGGAGATCACCAGAGAGAAGGCATTAGAATGCACTTTGGAAATTTTAATTAGTGGCTGTGCTTTTGATTAGAAATATTTAAATTACCCTGAAATGAAACGCATTGGCTTGTCTTCAGGCTCTCGTTTGCAAGGTGAAGAGTTGTGATTTTTGGTGATTTCCTCCTTTCTTTACCAGCCTCCAATGTCGCATAGCATCTTGGTCTTTAGGGTCTCCCAACCCTCATGTTTTGAGGGAGATCAATAGGGGCCCAATTCTATCAACTTTCCAGCACTGATACAGCTGCAATACAGCCCCGAGGTACGGGGATATTTATTCCCTTGCCTTGAAATGGCCTCCGTGACTGCCCCCTCACTGCAAGGTGCAGCACACGTGCATTGGCAGGGTGCATCAGCACTGGAAATTTGGATAGGATTTGTCTCTAGAGGAGGTTCAGAGGGTTAGAGAGGGAAGAAAGATTGCCAAATATTCTTCCCCTCCCCCTCCTATAAAGGTTTGAAGCTACAGAAGGTCTGGATATAAATTGTATCTCTGTACTGTATAGTGAGCTATATTATAGAAATATTGCATACGTTTCATTTGCTATTTGCATGAGAGGGAATAAAACAAAAAAGAAATGAGTCAAAAAATGGACTCAGGACTTTTCTGAGTCAATGGCCCTGAGATTCGAGTCAGTGATATCCGTGACTCAAGTAAACTCAAAGTTGTGAAAAATCAGCATTTTCGCAACTTGAGTCGAGTTGTGATGACTCGAGTTTCCACCCCTGGTTATTGGTCTGCAGCACTCTTCCCAATGGATAGTTTGTTCTTTAACAATTGGAGTAATCTTTCTAAAATTGCTGAGTCATGCTTAATCAGCTTTTGCCCCTGTTGGTAATTATGCCTTCCTTGCTGTTATCATATCTTGAGATGTTCTGGGCTAGGATTACCAGATCCAAACTGGGAAAGAATGTCTATACCTTTAACCATTGTATAGAAGTGGTGATTTGAACAGGTGCAGCTTATCATGGAAGGGTTTCAAAAGCTGCACCTGCCAAAATTCCCTCTTCTATACAATGGTTAAAGGTATAGGTACTCTGTCCCAGTTTGGATCTGGTAACCCTATTCTGGGCACCAAGCCAGAGTCACACACCTGGATAAGGCCACCTCTTGGAGGAGTTGTATCATACACTTCCCTCCTTGAAGTTGTATAAAAGAGGCTTGGAAACATCATTAGTCATGCTCCTGGTATCAGTGAGGGCAGTTACAGATCTGCCACAAGCAACACTGTCCCTGAAAGGAACATGTTGATAGATGGAGTTGCCACTTATGTTTTGAGGGACTTTAGAGCACTGTATTTTTTTTTCTGTTTTCTTGTTGCTTATGCAAAGCTAATACCTCCTGGTTTCTGTCTTTCTCCCACTTGTCTATTCCTTGTCTCAATAGCTGAAAAGCATCCTTGCCCTTTACTTCTAGCATTATGTAGCTGCACTTTTCCTGAAGACAGTAGCTTTGGACACCGTTATTCACTTTACCATGTAGTGGCCAAGAAGCTCTCTTTTTTTTTGTAGAAATTTTTTATTTTATATATAGGTATGGGTAAGGTAAGGGGATAAAACATAGGAAAGGGATACAGTGGTTAACACAAAAAGTACACATTGATTACAGTGTAATGATCTTCACTTAGTTACTGTTTGCATACAATCTACATCATCATTTATCATCTTAATTGTCATGTATACAAGTCTTACTAACTCTTATTCTTATTTAAATAATTGTCATCCACCTAATACTTCTATTCAGTAATACATTAACTTCTAATCTTTATTTCAGTTCTTCTATCCATTCATAAAATATTTTCCAGTATTTTTGAATCTTATTTATATCACCTTGTTTCATTCTTTCAGTTAAGATGTCCATTTCAGCAATTTCATATATTTTCTCTATTAGTTGGTCCACATTTGGAATTTTCTCATTTTTCCATTTCTCTATTTCCATTTTTCCATTTCAAAACCACCTTATCGTACATGTAAATACTGCAACAAGATTAAGCTTGCTGCAGTATTTACATGTAAGATAAAGTGCTTTTTCCCTTTATCTTGAATGTTACCCACAATATTGAGAAGAAATAATTCTGGTTTAGCTTGTATCTCACATTTCAACATTTCTTGTAACATATTATGTACTAAATGCCATTTTTTTTGCCTTTTCACAGGTCCACCACATATGATAAAATGTTCCTTCTTTGTCTTTACATTTCCAACATTTATTTGGTGTACCTGGATACATTTTTGCTAACTTCTTAGGTGCTAAATACCATCTATAAACATCTTATAAAGATTTTCCTTCAAATTTGTAGCTTTAGTTAGTCTAATATTCATTGCCCAAATCTTTTCCCATTCATCAATTTCTATATTATACCCAGAGTTTCTAACCCATTGTACCATTACATCTTTTACCGTTTCATCCTCCATTCTCATTTTCAAAAGAAATCCATACATCTTTATATATATATATATATATATATATATATATATATATATATATATATATCTATCTATCTATCTATCTATCTATCTATCTATCTATCTATCTATCTTTTTCATTTAATAATAATTTGTCAAAATCCATCCCTTTCTCATGAAAACCTGTTTTCTCATCTTCCTTTATTCTTGATTTGATTTGGGCTTTTGTCCACCAGTCCAAAATTATTCCACCAAGAAGCTCTCTTGAACCCACTGGTTGAAATGTATTATTCTGCTTCTTTGTCAACTTTGGCTATGGGCATGTTTCCAGGACCCATTCAAGCAGCATGTGCTCATTCTCTAACACCCTCTACAGGGCAGGCCAGTGAACACAGTTGAATGCGTATTTGAAGTTGATGAAAATGATGACAGCTCACTTTCTGAACCTGATTCATTTTAACAGAATGAATAAATAAACACTGTGCAATGCATTGAAAATGTAAAGCTATTCCATGTACTTAGTCTTCTGCTATTACAATATATCAGTCACAGGATACTCGGCTAATACAAATAAACCTTACAGTTTCAAGTCTTAATGTTACAATCATGATTTGCATAATTCAAACAGATGTCAGCTTTGCACTACAGACCATTATATATTTCACACACGTGTACAACATATTGTTACAGAATTAAGCATTTAGCCTCCAGGGTTTTCCCGTGCCTCAGGAATAATAAGTCTTATAAGGGCATAAATATGTCACTTCTGGTTTTCCCCATAAGAAGCCAGAAACTGCATTATTTTTTTTTATATTTTTTTTGCCTGAAATGGGCATCCTGAGGGCTGGTGAGGCCTTCAGAAAACCTCTCAGACCCAAAAGGAGCACATTCTGGTCAGGTTCAGAGGGTCAAGGCAGTCCAAATTTGGGGGGTTGAATACCTGCAGATTTCAGAAACCACAGGGGTTCCAGGAATGGAACCCCTGCAGATAATGGGGGCCAACCTGTATAAACCCTGACTGTATTCCTGACTGATGTGCAGTGATTGAGTTGGTGTTGACAATTGCTTCTTTCACCTCTACTGACATAAGTTTAAGACAAGTAGCTATTTGCCTCCTCACCACCTGCTGTCTTTCTTCTTTCCTGTATCCTCTGCTCTTTGGATTGCTTGGCAGTAGGCTTTCACTGCAAATTCATCAGTTCCCTATACTACACCAAGTCAGGCCAAAGTGAAACGTAGCTGGCTTCCTTCTCTCTTTTTTACTTTCAGTTTCATATTCTGGATATACCGTGCAAATTCAAAAAGGATTGCTTCCAAAGAAATTAATAAATGAATGACTAAAATGTACTGAAAGTGCACACATTTGTCTGGTAGGAAGCCCCAAAAACATACTGTACAGGCTGATTTTTTAAAAAGAGTTTGCAATCCCACTTTAAGAACATACAGTTTTTTTTCCTACTCTACTGCACAGCTGTGATAGTCATCAAATTGCAGGTTATATTAACAGAATTCATGGTCCCAGCCTGATTAAGCAAAAGCAAATTATGCATACAAGAATAATAAATACCTTTAATGAACTTCAGAATTTGCAGCAGTAAAGCAATCCATCTAGTTGCAAATGCAAACATGCCTTAATTTGAATTTAGTCCCTTGCAAATTGGTAAAATTAATTTGTTCCAGACTTCACTCAGCTTTAACGTTGTCTCTAAAGAAACAAAGATGTAAAGAAAAAAGAATCCTATAGTTGTTTTGAATAGTTTGCTTTTCAGTTCACTTTACTTTTGAGATGAAGCAGAAATATTTACAAAATTCCATTCTCTCAGAACATGATCAGCAGAACCACTTGCTCTGTTCCTTCCAGATACTGCTTCTCATGAAGGCCTGAGCCCTCTGATTTTATACTAATCCTATCCAACTTTCCAGCACTGATGCAGCTAGGCCAATGGGGTGTGTACTGCATTCTACATTGCTTGCGGGGGCAGGGGGAGATTCATGGAGGCCTCAAGATTGAGGGATGTCTCTTTCCTTGGGACTGCATTGTGGCTACATCAGTGCTGGAAAGTTGGATAGAATTGGGCCCTAAATGTAGTAGTAGTAAGCCAGCAGTCTCCAAACTGGAAACCGCTGCAACAGCCAAAAGTCTTCCGGGTACGACCTGTGCTTACCGTTCTGCCAGGGAGCAAAGTTACAACAGCAACTCCAGTCCCTAAGTATCACTGAGACCAGACATGCCTGCCCAGAATGCCAGGTGCTCAGCCTGCTAGGGTGACAAAACCTGGAAGCTGCTGGCCGTGGCGACACTTGGGGACTGTAGTTGTGGCTATAACTTTGCTTCCCAGCAGAATGGTAAGTGCAGGTCATCTGGCAAAGCGAAACAGCAGTCACAGGATCTGTCCCGGGAGCCAGAGTCTGGAGACCTAAGTAAGTAAACATACTTTCACATCACAGAACTGTCACAATTTTCCCTTCAGCAACCAATCCAAACACAGTACAGGCATTCCCCTGTTTCTACGGGGGATCCATTCCCCATGGATGCCACAAGGATATGAAAACTGCGGATTTGGGGGACACTTGTTTTTGCACTCCATCCCCACTTCCTCTTAACCTGTCTAGTTTTTTTTCCCCAAAATGTACAGGATGCCAGGAGGTAGCCTGAAGGTCACTATGAGCTTGTAAGCTTATAGTAACCTTGTTAGATAAGACTTTTTGACCGGGATAAGTCTATTAAACAAGTTAATGGGCATACAGGGGCATGTATCCCCCTGCATCTGTGCATAATTGAAACCGCGAATATAGGATTTGCGGATATGGGGGCCTACCGGTACTACCAAATAACCATTAACAGTATATATTAAATAACAATTCCATCACATTTCTCAAAATATTTTTTTCAAGAAAGAATGACAACTTTCAAGGAAGCCTTGAATATCACCCTTCACTGGTATACCAGGTACCTCCTTTTATGGCTCTTTGAGTCTGCAAAGCCCTTGTTGGCTCAGATGACGCCTATACCAGCTATTGTTATAACCCATCCTTTTAAGCATGCCTAGAGAGTTTCAGTAATGGTCAGTCTGCATACTGGTGCTGGAAATATTTGGCAGGTAGTAGCAGTTGTTACTGTTAGTAAGCCCATTGTTCTGTTTTTGCATCCTGGTGTCCAAGAATTAAGGCATATTTTCAAAACATGATGCTTCTATTGCTGATAGAATATCAATACCTGCAATATCTCATCTGTAAAAGCTGGGATTTAAAGAGCATGGATGTTATGGTGGTACTTTACTTTTCCGTAATGGGTGATTTGCTGCAATGTGACATAATAATCACATTTTTAACCTTATAATTTGTGTCAATTTGAATAAAAATATTGCATTATTGTCCTAAGTTTGATTGATATAAAGATAACTTATGCAGGATAAAAATGTAGGGTTGCAGTCTTGGGAAGGGGAATCCTTCTTTTGTTCAGTGATACCTTTGGTGGCAAATAGCTATTCTGAGATTTTTGTCAGGAAACTTGCAGGGGTAAAGATTTAGCCGAGAGGGTTAATGCCTCCGTTTGCCCGAAGATACAGCTGAAGATCTCAAGGTCGTGAGCTCGGGACTGCCGGAAGTCTCTGTGAGCGGCAGACCTTGCAACTGCGGCTGATTAGAAGCTGAGCTCCAGCTGCCTCGTGGGAGGAGGAGTGTGCTGAGAGTCAGCTGCGTCTCTGGTGAGAGCAGGGAAGCATCAGCCAGCAGAAGACAGACGGGTGGCTAAAGAAAGAAGGCTAAATCCAGAAAGGAAGATCTGAATGTGTGTAGTTCTTGAAAGACAGAACATTCTGTAAATTGTAAAAACCTTCAGGTTTATGAATAAAGTCTGCCCATGTAAACCGCCTTGAGTTACAGTCACTAAAGAAATCTAGTGATCTTAAGAAAGGTGGTATATAAATACATGCATTAATTATTATTATTATTATTATTATTATTATTATAAAAGATGACAATCTGCACCTGTCCTTCAGTTCTGATCTGGATCGTCACCCATCCCCAGAGATACGAGGAAACTCACTCACTCACTCACACTCACGACAACACATTGTCTCATTCATCATCATTTACAGTGGTATTCAAACTTTTTAGACTGTGTCGCGGACAAAAGACCCACCCCTCTTTACTCCTTTGCTTTCTTCTCTTAAGAGGCACACCCGAGTGGGTCTTCCAGTCTGACCCCCAACTCTAAATCAAGCCGACTACACCAGTCCCAGCCTGATTGAGCTGGAGGATTTTCTCTTTTAAGGAGGAGGGGCCAAATGGCCATAGAAGCCTCAGGCTCTTCAGTCAGTTTCTGCTACTACAGTGAACTACCAGCCTGATATGTTAACATGTTTCCTTCCTCCTTCTACCTTTAAATCCCAGGGTTCGTTCTTTGAGTAAGTATTGATACCAGCATGAATCCAATCAAATAAAAAACAAATTAAAAATGTATTAAAACACATTTAAACAGAAGAAACAGCACAGTAGTAAATTCAAAGTTTCAAACCAAAACAAGAAATCTATCTCCTAAATCTTACTCCTTTCTATGCATACAAGATCAGTACTTTCAGATGGCTGTATAATTGTTCCAAACTTACAATGCTGGCCTTGTAAGAGTCTTAGTCTTAGCATCCTGCAAATAGTTCTACTTTACTCCTGTTTCTCAGCCTGTTTCCCAAATGGACAAATGCACAGTTCCAATGCTCTTGGCATAGCTCTCCCCAGCAACCAGCAGCCAACTACTCTTCTTCACCATCCTTACAGGGATTTCCAACCACCACCCTTCCACAGCCAAACCTAATTTGCAATCAACAAGGGTTTTGCAGACAAGGTGCAGATGTGAGCTGTCAAAACAACACCAGGTCATTTCCCAGCTCCCACAGACTTAACACGATAAGTCAAGAACAAAATCTCAGATTTATCTGTCCGTGACAGACTGGGACCCACTTTTTAGAATGGCACTCATGTTGAGACCCACCAGAAGTGATGTCATTAGCCTGGAAGTGACATCATCAAGCAGGAAGTGCTGTGATTGTAGCATAATAAAATTACGCTCCTGAAATGCAAATTGGCATTCTTGGACTAAAACAATTGTATAACTATGAAGTATCCCTGATAGAAAGGAAGATTAGGACAAAATATTATCTAAAAGCACTGAACTAAAAACAAAATTAAAAAAAAAACTCACTTGAAAATTAAAACTGTTAACACTCACAAAAGAGTAAGGTTAGGTCTGCAGTTTTCAAGGTGGCTGCTCCCAGCTTTCCAAAACCCACCAGACATCAGTTCGCGACCAACCAAGTGGGTCCCGACCCACAGTTTGAATAACACTGCTCTAAGGAGAACCCTTCTAGACTGAGGGATGAGAATGAATTTCAGAGGAAAACATGGGAATTGTTACGTTCAACCAGGCAGTGGCCATGCACTCTCCACATACAGAGACTAAAAGTCAGAGGCAGTCTCAATCCTGAATCCTGAGCTTGGGCCAACAGTTGTGGTGCTCCTTCCTACCCTTCTTTTTATAATGCCATATATGGATTACAGTATGCTCAATCATTATACTTGTCAGTCCACAGAAGAATGAACATATTTTGAGGTCTTACTCATATACTTGAGAGAATTTGTGAATGAGGGCACAATTCTAACCCCATACTGGAATAGGCAGGTCAGCTTCCCTGCCCCATATCCAGTATGGGGTTGGGGCAGGCTGCTGCACAATCTAGGGCAAGGAGAATTGGCTCCCCTTACCCCTGTAACCCAGCAGCAGCCTGACTGGGGCTATTTAAATCTGCGCTGCCAAAATTGGCAGCACAAATCCAAACAGCCTGGATTGGGGCTGGGATGGGGGTTAGGATCTGGGTCAAGTGCTGGATCCCTGGCATCATCCCCCTTCCTGGGCCAGTTCGCCCACAGGCCCGCCCCCTCACATCCCCTTCCTCGTTCTGCCTTCCTCTGCTCTCCCCCCACCCTCTCATACCAGCCAAACTTGACCGGCCGTACCTGGGTACTGCAGGCCCAGGTTGTGGCACAGGCAGGCCAGTGCACTCCTATGTGCCAGCTTGCCCTCCTCCTAAGTTGTTGCAAACACTCTTTCTGGTGAGTTTACAAATTCCTTGTGAGTTTACAAAGGGGCTTGTGCTGGCCCATAGAATGCTCTGGATTGCGCTCTGAGTATTAGAATATAATACTAGCATGGACTTAGTTTTATGTTGTATTAGAAACAAATCAAGAGAGCTGGTATGTCTTCTGCTGAAGAAGTTAAATCAGCATTTGCCTACTGTAGATAGGAGTTGGGGTGCACATGTATCCTAAGGGAGGTGATATGCTTAAATGTGCTCGCAATTCTAGAAGCATTTGTTTAATGCTGCTTCAGGGTAATGTTGATTTTTATGAGTAATAGGGGAGCAGTTTATGAACATACTACTATACAGGAAAGAAATGCTGTTCTGTTCAAAATTGAATACCTAGTGCCTCTGGCAATTTGTAAGTGGTTTCAATTCTGAATAGGAAGTATAACATTGCACATTAAAACTATGTGTATTTAAATCATTATGACCCATGTCACTTTACGTGGAATTACAGTAAATTGCTATATTTTATTTCCCTAATTATCTTGTAAAATGCCAGCTTATGTTGTCTTGAAGTTTATCTTCAGTCCAACAACCATATTTTGGACAGGGTCTCTTAGCTCAAGTGATGTTCTCTAAGTGTGCAGGTGTAGATGTCTATCAAGAAAAATTGATCTGTATTTTTTTTAAGATGATGGAATGGATTTTTTTAAAAAACTAATTATATGAACTATTGAGGAAGAAAATCTGATAATATATTAAGATTGTAACTGTGCATTAAATAATTTCTTTTATTGATAATATTTTGTAAGTATATGTAATCATGGAACAATATTTTTTTTTATTTCCACAGGAAATTGGAAGCAACAGCCCACCACAGAGGAACTGGAAGGGAATAGCTATTGCCCTGCTGGTGATTCTAGTTGTATGTTCACTCATCACAATGTCTGTAATTCTTTTAACACCAGGTAGGACTGTCATCATTCTCATCATCATCATCATCATCATTGTCATAGTCATCAGTATAGCATGAAAACTTATATCCGATTTCCCTTTCCCTGGGTTGTGCTGCAGCCAACTCCAAACCTGGGCTGGATATAGGGTAGGCTGGTTGACCTGCCTGTTCCAGTTTAAGGTTAGGATGGCTATAATCTAATATTTTGGTACATAGCATATTGATTAAATATTTGGCAAAACCAAATAGTTCTTGACCAAGACATTGTGCCCATGTGGCATGGTGCACCTGTTCCGGGTGCAACCGAGGGAGCTAGGCATGCCAGGGAAGAAAGCGGCACAGAGGTAGGCCCTCCCGTCCGCCCCTGGCATTTTTGAGCAATTCTGGAAGCAGGGGGCATGGCGAGGCTGCGTGGAGGGTGTGATGAAGTGTTTTATCACTGCCCTGGCACAGTCAGAGTCTACTTCGGCTCTGGTTCTTGAATAGTTCTTGAATAATAGGAAAACACTGAAAAGGAAGAAACATATAGTAGACACACTGAACTGTGTTTTATTATTGAATTGTATCCAAAGATTGAGCTTCCATCTACACATGGAGAGGGAGGATACTTTGCATGGTTCCCACCCACCCATGTGTGAGATGCTGGGGTGATATTGCAGCATTCTTTCTTTCTTTCTTTCTTTCTTTCTTTCTTTCTTTCTTTCTTTC
>JAJKFI010000014.1:9836767-9864465 GCA_029204185.1 Lerista edwardsae
TTCTTTCTTTCTTTCTTTCTTTCTTTCTTTCTTTCTTTCTTATTGTTTGTATTGTATAAATATACTATAGCTGTATGCCATGGCAAACTGGATGAGACTTCAGGCTACAGAGAAAGAACTACATGCATACAAATCCAACTAAGAAATTAATTTAGTTTTATAAGATCATTCATAGTGCATTTCATGTTAAAAGTATTAAATTCAAAAACTTGCTTGCTGCAATGTAATAAAATTGTAGAGGCAAGTATTAGCATTTAATCATACAGTCAAATAAAGCATAGTATCTATATTTAGGCTCACATCCACCACTTCTTAACTCACATGGTCCAAATTCTTTCAAGATTCTTCAAGTTCTAAGTAAAATCTTGTGGGTTAAATACCATAAGGGAAACATTTTTTTACCAATTGTATCTTACCTAATAAGATATTGTATTTGGATTTGTGCATTGGCCACATTATCTCAGCATGTACAGTACAGCTATGATACATAGAATCAGTGACGGGATCTACAAATGATCCAGGGGAACACTGGGCAGGACTTAGGCGGGACTTCCACTTGAGTGGCAGCCCATCCGTAGCTTTCCGCAGCTGCCCTGGCCTCGGGGGGGCTCCTGCTCGCCGCAGGGGACAGGTGAGGATCGCGCCGGGTGCCTGGGCGAGCAGCGGGGGGGGCGCGCTAACCGTGGGCAGCCCCCCCAGGCCAGGACAGCTGCAGAACGCTACGGACGGGCAGCCAATCACGCGGAAGCCCCTGCGTAAGTCCCGCCCAGCGTTCCCCCGGATCATTTGTAGATCCCATCGCTGCATAGAAGTGATAAAATTTTAATATGATATGATGCAGTCCTTGACTTTATACAGAGAAAACAAGATGTTGAATTGCTGTGCCTGTCCATATGCAACCTGTATATGGCTATGTACACAGTGTCACCAGCACTCACATCTAGCTCCCAGGGAGCAGCAGATATTTAGAGACTCCTGTTGTGCAACAACAGTGTTACAGGTCAATCCAATGCAAATACCCCTGTACCAATGCAGCAGTACCAGCATGGTTTGCACTGCATCCCAAAAGGGAATTCTGTATGCTGAAAATCTCCTCAAGGTAAGAGAACATTTGTCCCCTTGCCCTGAGGAAAGCCTCAGCCAGAACTCTGCCTGCTAAATTGTTGTTGCAAGCTAGGTTTATCCATGTCATGGGCGCCGCCAATCCCGTCCCACTCCTGGGCCCAAGTTGCCCTGTCACATCGCCACCCTCCCCCTGCCCCATTCTGCCCATCCCCCACCTTTTCCCTGCCCCTGTGCTACCCAGCAGGAATTTATCTGGTTTGGCACACACTGCTCTGTACACTGTGGGCAAGATGTAGATCTTCCTGCTGGGGGTCTTGGAAACTG
The DNA here is from genome assembly GCA_029204185.1 of Lerista edwardsae. Taxonomy (NCBI): domain Eukaryota; kingdom Metazoa; phylum Chordata; class Lepidosauria; order Squamata; family Scincidae; genus Lerista; species Lerista edwardsae. The sequence goes on from JAJKFI010000014.1 coordinate 9,838,157, forward strand.
CTGTCACAATGTGCTTTATGGCACATTGGTGACAGCATGCATTAGCGGACTGGCCGCTCCACAAGTGTAAGGTAAGATAGGATTATGCCACTACTTCTGCTATTTAACAAAAAGCTATACCACAAATCAATGGCAACTTTCTTTAACACATCCCAGGCACAATTGGGCATCCAGTGTCAGACATCCAGTGGCTTGCTGTCAGACATTAGTTACTTCATTTCAGAATCCAGCTGTGGCCTTTACAGTGTACTCACAGTGTGGCTCACAGTGTACTAGGCCTGCCAGGATCTGAGAGTGAGCAAAGAAGCACTAGTTGCAAAGAATCCTCCTGGGTCTTGCGGTTGTAGTCAACCTGCAGGATCACCAAATGTCAATCTATATTTTTCCCATCTCAGCTCTAGGAAAAAAGTTATGGTTAAAAAAAAAGTACACCCCACCCCTTCCCTAGAGGTAGTTGTAAACATACCCTGGAACTCTAGCATTGTACCCAGGAATTGCAATTAATGCAGAGCCAGAGGGTAATTGTCTTCCCAATGTACAGAAGAAATGGATCATCCTCTTAGAACCCAATCTCCCCCCACCACCATTATCTACGATGCCGCCACACTCATGGAGTACGTGCTACATTCAGTGGTGATGGTGGGCCAATTAGGAGTCCTGCCAGAGGTAAATAAAAGTAATTTCTACTTACCTCTGCATACACCTCCTGGGTGGTCCATGGGTCTCCTTGGAACTTTCCCAGTGCACAATCCTAAGCTGGACTGGATCAATGCTCCCAGCTTGGGAACAGGCTGGAGCCTCCATGGGCAAGGGCACATTGTCGCCTTGCACCTGCTGCACATTGCACCTGCTGTTTAGCTGATGCAGAGTCGAGGACGCCGCATGGCCTGTGGACAGAAGCTTGGATGCGGCCTAATGCCTCCAAGCCCACCCACTTCCTGCCTGGAAACACCCTCCCTCCCACTCAGAAACGCCCCTGCGCCAGCTGAACTTGGCTGGTGCAGGAAGATCATACTGCCGGCTTTGGCCGGTGATGTTGGGCTGACCCTAGCAGCTAGGGTCTTGGATAGGGTCAACATAGGGCCTTGGATTGCGCTCCCAGTTATATAGCTAGTATAGTTTGAGAAGAGAAAAAGGCAGAGCAGGTACAAAAGAATCGTGGCGCATTTTGGTGCCTTAGAATCCACACTCTTAACCAAACTGCCCTCACCTTTCCCCTCTCCACATACACACCCCACTAGCTTACCTAGAGTGGAAGAACCTCTGGGAGCTTCTGGTACACAAGCTGCATCTCTGCTCATTTGCAGCCTGGAAACTTGCAATGGTGGCCCAGCTTTTGTGTCACTGCAAAGGGCCTTGTGCTGCTAGAACACAAGTTCTGGCAGATACTAAATACTTTTTTCCCCCTCCTGTTTGGCAACATTAAGTACACTTCCTGATCGGTTCTGTATAATAATCTGTAATTTGGGACTCTGTGTTGCTTTTTACAATTTAGAATTCAACTATGACTTGCTGTCTATACTTATCATCTGCATCTTAACTACAAATGAGACATAAGAACATAAGAAGAGCCCTACTGGATCAGGCCAAAGGCCCATCTAGTCCAGCTTCCTATAGCTCACAGTGGCCCACCAGGTGCCCCAGGGAGGCACAAGACAACAAGATGCTTGGATCCTGTTGCCACTCCCTTGCACCCAGTACTCTGAAGTAGCCTACTACTAATGTAAGGAGGTTACAACCCATCATTGCCTATAGCCTACTATTGACTTTTCTTCCAGAAATCTGTCCAATCCCCTCTTAAAGGCATCCAGACCAGATGCCATCACCACCTCCTGTGGCAAAGAGTTCCACAGATTAACTACCCACTGGGTAAAAAAAGTACTTTCTTTTATCTGTTTTAACTCTCCCAACCCTCAGTTTTAGTGGATGCCCCCTGGTTCTGGTGTTTTGAGAGAGGGAAAAGAACATCCCTTTATCGACTCTATCCCTTCCATGCATAATTTTGTATGTCTCAATCATGTCCCCCGTCAGGCGCCTTTTTTCTAGACTGAAGAGCCCCAAACGCTGCAGTCTTTCTTCATAAGGGAGGTGCCCCAGCCCCGTAATCATTTTTGTTGCTCAATTCGGCATCTTTTCCAGCTCCACTATGTCCTTTTTGAGATGTGGCGACCAGAACTGGACACAATATTCCAGGTGCGCCTTACCATCGATTTGTACAATGGCATGATAACATTGGCTGTTTTATTCTCAATCCCTTCTTTAATTACCCCAAGCATGGAATTGGCTTTCTTAATTGCTGCCGCACACTGGGTCGATACCTTCATTGAATTGTCCACCAGCACCCCAAGATCTCTCTCCTGAGCTGCCACAGATAGCTCAGAACCCATTAGCCTATAGGTGAAGTTTTGGTTTTTTGCCCCAATGTGCATCACTTTACATTTGTCTATGTTGAAACGCATCTGCCATTTGGCTGCCCATTCCCCCAACTTGGAGAGATCCTTCTGGAGCTCTTCCCAATCCTTTCTGGTTTTCACCACCCGGAAACGTTTTGTGTCATCTGCAAACTTGGCCACCTCACTGCTTATCCCTGTCTCCAGGTCATTTATGAATAAATTGAAAAGTACGGGCCCCAAGACAGATCCCTGGGGCACTCCACTTTTCACCATTCTCCATTGTGAAAATTGCCCATTGACCTCCACTCTCTGTTTCCTGACCCTCAACCAATTCTGGATCCATAAGAGGACCTGCCCGCTTATTCCCTGACTGTGAAGTTTCTTCAGCAGCCTTTGGATGGTGGCCTTACCATCAATTTGTACAATGGCATGATAATATTGGCTGTTGAATTACCTCCCATCCTGAAATAAGCACGCTACACCAGGCTTTGGATACTAATGGGCCACTTTATTAAACATTTAAATACATACACAGCAGCAGGGCAATAACAGAAGTGCGGGCCCCTGGTTGGGGGAAGCGGCCCTAGCCTCCTACCTCCCACTTCGATCTGGATGACCAATGGGCATACCACCTGGCTCTGGCCTGGGATTGGCCATAGACCAATCCAGGCCATCATTGCCACCCCAAGAGGTGAGGCAGCATGACTGTGCCGGCTCACCTCAGGCCTTGCCTTTTGGGCAGCTTTTGCACTGGCCACTCACCGAGCCAGTTATGCAACATATGAGCAGCCTAGTCAGCCCCCACCTGTGCCGCCTCAGGTGAACACCAACAAGGCCTTACCTACCTGGCCCACACTTATCCTTCCTAAGCAAAGTGACCAACCTATTTAAGCCCCCTCACCCCAGCTCCAGTCTGGGGTAGGTGAAAAAACCAGTCACCATGGCCAATCAGGTGGTTGGCAAAAAATTCCTACCCAGCCCCTCAGCAACCAACACAGTGCCAGACTGGAAAGAAGGGGGGAATGGGCGGGTTTCGCCGGCTGGGGCCTCAACTTCCAGGCAGAGGCGAGTGCATCTCTCTGCCCCCCAGCCAAATGGCCCAGAAGTGAAGCCCCGATCTCCCGCGCTCACGGGAGGGAGGGGCAAGCTCGGCGACACACTATAGCACGTCACTGTTATTCTCAACTCCCTTTTTAATTACCCCAAGCATGGAATTGGCCCTCTTAACTGTTGCCCCACACTGGGTCGATACCTTCATTGAATTCTCCACCAGCACCCCAAGATCTCTCTCTTGAGCTGTCACAGACACCTCAGAATCCATTAGCCTATAGGTGAAGTTTTGGTTTTTTGCCCCAATGTGCATCACTTTACGCTTGTTTATGTTGAAACACATCTGCCATTTGGCTGCCCATTCCCCCAACTTGGAGAGATCCTGCTGGAGCTCTTCACAATCCCTTCTGGTTTTTACCACCTGGAAAAGTTTTGTGTCATCCGCAAACTTGGCCACCTTACTGCTTATCCCTGTCTCCAGGTCATTTATGAACAAGTTGAAAAGCACTGGCCCCAAGACAGATCCCTGGGGCACTCCGCTTTTCACCTCTCTCCGTTGTGAACATTTCCCATTGACCCCCACTCTCTGTTTCCTGGCCCTCAACCAGTTCTGAATGTTTGATGAGGCTTTCCACCATCTTACCCGGAACAGATATTAGGCTGACCAGCCTGTAGTTTCCAGGGTCCCCCCTTCTCCCTTTTTTAAAGATTGGCGTGACATTGGCTATCCTCCAATCCTCTGGCACCATGGCTGTTTGAAGGGACAAGTTGCATACTCTAGTTAAGAGGTCAGCAACTTCGTTCTTTAGTTCCTTCATAACTCTTGGGTGTATACCATCTGGGCCTGGTGACTTATTTATATTTAATTTATCAATTTGATCTAAAACATCTTCTTTATTAACCATTATCTGATTTAATTCCTTAGTTAGGAAGGGCTGTTCAGGCTGCAGTATCTGCCCAAGTTCTTCTGCTGTGAAGTCGGACGCAATCCGTGAAGTTCTCTGCAATCTCCATGTCCCCTTTTATCTCCTCTCTGGCAGGTTTCCTGCTTCTAACATATTTGAAGAAGCTTTTATTATTCCCCTTTATGTTGGTAGCCATGCATTCCTCAAACTCTTTCTTGGCCTCCCGTATCACCTTCTTACTTGTCTTTTGCCAGAGTTTATGTTGTTTTTTATTCCCCTCACTGGGGCAAGACTTCCATTACGGAAAGAAGCTTCCTTGTTCTTTACAGCTTCTCTCACTTTGTTCGTCAGCCATGCAGGCACCCTCCTGGACCTTGTAGAGCCCTTCTTTCTTTGCGGTATACACTTCCGCTGGGCCTCTACTACTGTTATTTTAAACAGCCTCCATGCAGCCTGGAGAGACTGGACTCTTTTTACCTTCCCTTTCAATTTCTTTCTAACTAGCCTTCTCATCTGAGGGAAATCTGCCCTTCGAAAGTCAAGGGTTCTTGTGTCAGATTTGCTCTGCACTCTTTCCTGGACATGCATGGCAAAACCAATCGCAGCATGGTCACTGTTCCCCAATGGCTCAGTAACACATCCCTAACTAGGTCGCAAGTACCACACAATATTAAATCCAGAGTCATCTGTCCTCTGGTGGGCTCCATGACTAGCTGCTCTAAGGCAAAGTCATTCAGCACATCAAAGAATCCAGTCTCTCTTTCTTGACCAGAGTACCAGTTGACCCAGTCAATATGGGGATAATTGAAGTCCCTCATGATTACAGTCTTGTCTGTCTTGGTCACCGCCCTGATTTGTTTCCTCATTTCAAGGTCATCTTCCATTTTTTGATCCGGAGGTCGACAGCACCCCCCACTATTACATCGCTCTTTTGACCTGGTAGTTTAACCCACATTGACTCTATGGTGGAGTCCGGCCCACCTTCAGTTTCTACTCTGCTGGATTCTATCCCTTCTTTGATATAGATGGCCACTCCACCGCCAACACGCCCTTCCCTGTCCCTCCTATAGAGTTTATAGCCTGGGATTGCAGTATCCCACTGGTTCTCTGCATTCCACCAGGTTTCCATTATTCCTACTATGTCAATGTTTTCCCTAGCCACCAAAACATTCCAGTTCCCCATCTTTGCTCGGAGACTTCGGGCATTTGCATAATAACACCTATATACGGGGTTCCCTAAGGAGGGACTCTTATTTGATCCCTTTTCCCCACCTCTCTGTTGGACAAACTGTCACTTATACTCACGTTTGAAGTTCTATTTCCTGCTCCTCCATTACTCTGTGATACTCCTCCACCCTCCTCTTCCTGTAGGGATGAGGAGTTCCGAACCGGACGCCACTCGGCTCCTGTTGGCTTTCCCCCAGGGATCAGTTTAAAAGCTGCTCTGCCACCTTTTTAATGTTAAGCGCAAGCAGCCTGGTTCCATTCTGGTTCAAGTGAAGCCCGTCCCTCTTGTACAGGCCTGGCTTGTCCCAGAACATCCCCCAGTGCCTAACAAATCTAAACCCCTCCTCCCGACACCACCGTCTCATCCATGCATTGAGACCCCTGAGTTCTGCCTACATAGCTGGCCCTGCGCGTGGAACAGGTAGCACTTCTGAGAACGCTACCTTGGGGGTCCTGGCCTTCAGTGTCCTGCCTAGCAACGTAAATTTGGCTTCCAGGATCTCCTGGCTACATTTCCCCACATCGTTGGTGCCAACATGCAGCACGACCGCTACCTCCTCCCCAGCACTCCTTACCAGTCTGTCTAGATGAGACGTGATGTCTTCAACCTTCGCACCAGGTAGGCAAGTCACTCATATGCATTTATACTCGCATCCATCACAGACCCCCCTCTCTATATTCCTAACTATAGAATTGCCCACTACAAGAAGACCATGACCCCCCTCCTGCCGAGGAGCATCCTTAGTGCAACTGGATCGGGTTCGTCACTGGAAGAAGGGGTCCCCCCGGGGGACTGATTCCCTCTGTTCCAGGCTGATGTCCTCTAGCCCTGAGACCAGAGGCAGATCTAAGGGAGGGCAAATCTCTAAGTGTTGCAAGAAGCTTTACCCTGTCATGTAAATCCCTCCTCTCCCTTGCTGCTGTAGCCAGTAAGCAACGCCAAGATGTTGCTTTTCCCTGTGAGGATTGGCTAGAACAGTGCAGGAGAGGAGTGATTTCCACTGCAAGGTAAGGCTTCTTGCAAAACGTAGAGATTTGCCCTCCCTTAGATCTGCCTCTGCCTGAGACTCCTTTCCCCAGCAGCTGAGGAGCTGCTCATCTTTGGGTGGGACAAAGCCTGCAAGTCCCTGGATGTCTCACCATGGACGTTTGCTGCCTGCCTCTGTTCCTCCAGGTCCGCAACCAAGGCCTCTGGGGAGCAGACACGTTCCCTGAGTCCCTGGAGCTCCTTGCACCGAGGACACACCCATGACTTATGCCCCAGAGGCATATAGTCATACATGTGGCACTCTGTGCAAAACACTGGATAGCCCCCACTCATCTGCTGTCTGTCTGGCTCCATCTCTGTGTATATAATATTTAGGAATGAGCTGCCCTGTTTCTCAGAGAAAGGACAGAGTCTGGGGCTCTGGCTTCCTCGCCCTGCTGCTTAACTCACGCAGATACGTAACTCGCTTGTTTACCAGGCACTTCATCTCAGGACAGCATTCGCTGCTCGTGAGGCACTTGCTAGAAGGTTCTGCTATATAAAGGAAGTTCTTCCTTCCTCTCTTCCTCTTCTAGAAAGTTCTTCAGTTTCTATCAGTTTAAAATCTATCAGTTTATTAAGGAACTGAGAAATGTTGTGTTATGAATATGAATAACTGAATATAATGTATTTATTTTTGAAATGGAAAAGGTCTATTGTATAGCATGTACAATAGCATATAAAGATAGAGCATAAACAGGAAAAGATAAGCTTCACTAAGAAGCAAAAAGTATAAATGCATATGAATTCATAGAGATATGAAAAGTCTCCTAGATGTATTAGACAGATTTTAAGATGCAAAATGAATGTTTTTTCTGGCAATGCATAAAGCAAGCATTACAAGGCTGCAATCATAGGCACACTTTCTTGGGAGTAAGCCTCACTGAATTCAATGGGGTTTATTTCTGAGTAGACATGCATAGGATTGGGCTGTGAATTTCTTAGATTTTTTGAAGACAGATAACATTTATTGAAATGGTACAAGAAAGTAGTATCATATAAGTGCTGGAATTCAATACAGTACTGAAGACCAGGTGTTGAATGGTATTGTGATATGATTTTCTGGTGTGCACATACAGGAAAAAAAAGTATCTTATTGAAGTAGATAGTGTGGCTGTCAATGTAATGCTAAGGAATGTTAAATGTTTTTGAGGCTTGTAAGAAACTTGAACAAAACAGCTACATCTTTTCTTACCTAACCTATTCTAAACTTACAGAGCAGACGTTTTTCCTTAGAAGAAGGAACAAAGTGAGCAGGCACTTGGATGCATTCTGATTCACATAACATGGCAATCTTGCTCCCTTCCATTTTACCTCACCCCAACTTCTGTAAGACATGCTGATACTTCCTGACTTATGTAAAAGGCTAGTGCATAGGAAGGAATGTGGTGAGAAGGACAATGCCATGCTATAATGATCAGAATACAGTAATGATGTTCTCTCACTGTGCCCCTTTCTCAATTTGGGCCATTTAAACAAAGCAAGAATTGCTAAGCATGCTGGGAGAACTCTCAGCCCACTCTGCATTTCCTCCTTTGTGTAAAGACCTGGCGTGATGCAAAATAGAAGTAAGGAGTGCTTGGGGATTTGGGGGAAAAACCCAGCAGCCTCCTGAGTCACCTTCCCCTTTAAATTGTGGAATTGTTTGATCTCTGCTCACACTTCCACAATTCTGTTATTAAGTAGCTGGTGTATATTGCTATCAGTGTCCAAGTTGTCTCTCCTCAGCACAGCAGTAAGACCGATGTACCTTTACCCATAGACTCCACCAGCTTAGCTTTAACCTTTATCATGAAGATTTATTTACAAATAAAGTTACCTAAGAATTCTGTTTCTTCACAGTTTGAAACAAGTGACAGTTTTAGTTAATGTTTAGCAATTAACAAATGAATTTGAATGATTATAGAAAGTTAAAAGGATGCACAGCAAATGTTGCTGAGATGTAAAATCTACTATTACACAGAAAAAAATGAGTGTGTGATGTTTCATGTGGTGGAAGGTGGAAATGGCTGAGTCATTAAGGGCCCAATCCAGAGCCCTTCTGCACAAGTGGTACAAGCGTACCACTTGTGCTGGTGTAGCATTGTTGTTGTTCAGTTGCTAAGTCGTGTCCGACTCTTCGCGACCCCATAGACCACAGCACGCCAGTCCTCCCAGTCCTCCACTAGCTTCTGGAGTTGGCCCAATTTCATGTTCATCGCTTCAGTGACACTATCTAACCATCTCATCCTCTGCCGCCCCCTTCTCCTTTTGCCTTCGATCTTTCCCAGCATGAGGGTCTTTTCTAAAGAGTCCTCTCTTCTCATGAGGTGGCCAAAGTATTGGAGCTTCAGCTTCAGGATTTGTCCTTCAGGGACTCTCAAGAGTCTTCTCCAGCACCATAATTCGAAAGCATCTATTCTTCGGCGCTCTGCCTTTCTTATGGTCCAGCTCTCATATCCATACATTGCTACTGGGAAAACCATAGCTTTGACTATGTGAACTTTCGTTGGCAGGGTGATGTCTCGGCTTTTTATTAAGTTGTCTAGGTTCACCATAGCTTTCCTCCCAAGAAGTAAATGTCTTTTAATTTCATGGCTGCAGTCACCAACTGCGGTGATCTTGGAGCCCAGGAAAATAAAGTCTGTCACTGCTTCCATTTCTTCCCCTTCTGTTAGCCAGGAAGTGATGGGAGTGGTTGCCATGATCTTAGTTTTTTTTAATGTTGAGCTTCAAGCCAATTTTTGCACTTTCCTCTTTCACCCTCATCAGAAGGTTCTTGAGGTCTTCCTCACTTTCTGCCATTAGAGTGGTGTCGTCTGCATATCTGAGGTTGTTGGTATTTCTCCCAGCAATCTTGATTCCAGCTTGTGAATCATCCAGCCCAGCCTTTCTCATGAAGTACTCTGCATATAATTTAAGTAAGCAGGGTGACAGTATGCAGCCTTGTCGTACTCCTTTCCCAATTGTAAACCAATCAGTTGTTCCATGTCCAGTTCTAACTGTTGCTTCCTGACCGCATACAGGTCTCTCAGAAGACAGATAAGGTGGTCTGGTACTCCCATCTCTTCAAGCACTTGCCACAGTTTGTTGTGATCCACACAATCAAAGGCTTTGGCATAGTCAATGAAGCAGAAGTAGATGTTTTTCTGGAACTCTCTTGCTTTCTCCATCATCCAGCGAATGTTGGCAATTTGGTCTCTAGTTCCTCTGCCTCTTCGGAAACCAGCTTGTACTTCTGGTAGTTCTCGATTCACATACTGCTGAAGCCTAGCTTGTAGGATTTTGAGCATGACCTTGCTAGCATGTGAAATGAGTGCAATGGTGCGGTAGTTCAAACAATCTTTAGCATTGCCCTTCTTTCGGATTGGTGTAGCATAAGGTTCTGTAAAGCGCCTACAATGCTGGCAGTAAGCAGTTACTGTCAGCGCTGGAGCAGTGCCATGGTGACACCGGTCATGGGTGCCTCTGAGGGAACATCATTTCCCAGCGAGTGGTGAGCCTGACCACTCAACTGCCCTGTGCCCTTACCATGGGGAAAGGGGATGAATGTCCTGTTTCCCCAAGGACCCTACAGCGGCAGCCTGACTGCCGCAGGATGTAGCGTTAGCTGCTTGGCTAGTGCTGCACTCCTGCATGTTCGGACAGCTCTGGACTGGGCTGTAAATATGGAAGAGGAACTCAATGTGCTTACTCCAAGTGCTACAGATCTATATGGCCTGCACTGTATAGGCACGCTGTAGCATAACCAAGGGGCAGCACAGTACGTGCTGCAGTAAGTAAGTGCTACAATGTGAGGCTCAATGTGCCACCGTTAAACTCAGGTGTTCAACGCAGGTGGCAAATTGCAGGTGTGTGGTGAACCAAATGGTGCCTCCTGTGCTTTGCCATCACTGCCCGGAATGGCTCTGATAGGGAGTGGGAGGGGTCACTAAAATGGCACATTGCAGCACCTGCGGTAACTGACGGTAACTGTTTACTGCCGGCATTGTAGGCGCTTTACAGCACCTTATGCTACACCAATCCCAAGGAAGGGCAATGCCAAAGATTGTTCGAACTACCGCACCATTGCACTCATTTCACATGCTAGCAAGGTAGTGCTCAAAATGCACTGGCCCCCTCTGGCTATGCTGCTGGTCGGTAATAGTGCTGAAAATGGACATGGATGATGATGTCAGTGGCCTGTGCCCTTTACTCAGGAACTCTGTGCATTCACAGTAGTAATACCCCAGTCCCAATTCCCTCTGTCACACAGCCTTATGATTCTTCTCTGATTCCTCTACCCCTATTCAGCAGCTTTCCTTACTAGTGGAAGCTAATAGTCTGAGAGTGATTTGCTTCAACAGCCATTGCTAGTACATAGCAAAAACCTGAAATTGCTGAGTCTGAGTAGCAGAACTTGAGTTCCCTGGTAACAGGGAGGATTGCAAAGAGAGGCGCTACCCAAACTTCTTCTGTAAACTTTGTTCTCATAGGGGCTGGTGTGGCTGGACCTTGGCAGCAAAGGTAAATGCTGGATCCTATCTCCAGTTTTTCAACCCGCCCCATCCTCTCCTTGGACTTACACCAGCAAAATAGCTAGTGTGGGTGTGAGAAGACCCATAGGCGATTGGACACACTAATAAAAAAAAGTGCTTATCTTTTGCTAGCTGTTCGATTACTCTCCCCACCATACTAAGCAGCATTTGCTCCTGCAGTGTGACTGCATGAAGCTAGATGGTGGTCCATAGGGTTAGGGTCATACCTTCATTTTTTATTAAAGTCAGGCATTATTAAATATATCTGTAAATAGTGCAAGTTATATTGTATTGCCTATTTTTTTTTGTGTGTGTGGGGGGGTAACATTATTAAAGTCTAAAAAATTTTTTTTCTAGGAATGGGAGAAATTCTGTACCCAGAATGGGCTTTGTGGATTTCATTGACTGCTGCTTTGTTTTTTTGTAATTTGATGTCCATTTTTTTTTGCTTTAGATGAACTGTCAAATTCATCAGAAACCAGATTGTCTTTAGAAGACCTCTTCAGAAAAGAGTTTATAATTCACAATCCAGAAGCCAAATGGATTAATGGTATGTTGCTCATTTAAACATTTGTTTTGAACAGAAAGTTAGGGAACTGAAAAATTAATGGTAAGCCCTTCTACTGTGCTAACCAATTTATTAATTTGGTGATATTATATAAAATGTGAGTAATATGCGACTGGGCTTCAGTGCTGAAAACACTGATTAGCATATGATGAAACTTCAGATGACCATGCTGTAACTTGGTCATTGAAATAACATCTGAATCTCTACTAGAGTTATTACATGTTTATTATTAAATGTTTATATTCTGTTATTATATTGTAGTTGTGGCATTAATTGTATGAACAGCTGTGGTGGCAGTTGATGAACAAAAAGAGAGACAAATATTTACTAGCCACTTAAATACATACTTCAATTTCTTGCTAAGGAGATAGTCCTCTATGCTTTCCATTTGGTGATTATAGCCTTCCCATAAAAGTATAATCAGCCATCTCCATGCGTGGGAGGGCTATTTATCATTTGGCAACTGGAAGTTTGCAGTCATGCTGCATCATATATTGAAAGGTGTGTGGAGGATGTGAGTGTAAATTAGATAATGAAATTGGATCATCTTTAGAAATATGCCAAAAAATATGATGGATTGTATCCAAAGAGATGGAAAGACTCCTGTGCTTGCAGAAGAGCCATTTTAGAGTTATTGCATGATATTGCAAATAAGAGAAAAATTAAGAAATCCAGAGCCTTTTGGATATACCTTGGAAAGGTATACTTTGTGAACACAAGAAGGAATACCCTCTAATGAAACCAGTTCACAATACCTGTACATAGGATATACATGACTCTACATATAATTCTGTGGGAAATATTACAGATATTCTGTTCCAATTACTTTCCCCTTGTTCTAGCTTTTGCACAATGGATCTCCACCTGCATTAGAACTCTCATCATGAAAAATTGGATATAACCCAATAAAGTTTAGGTTGTATCAACGTTTCACTGGCAATAACCCATATAATTTTGCAAATGTTAAGTCTCACCATCTTTATTTAAGAGAACAAATTCATTCTCCTAGTAGTTTCAATTTTTATTTAAAACAAATGTGTCACAGGGCGCAATCCTAAACAGCGCCGGACTGGCGAGGCTGACAGGCCAGCGCCATATCCAATGCTGTTTAGGAGAGGCTGGAGCCTCCCCAAGGCAAGGGAGCATGCGTTCCCTTACTGTAGGGGAGGTTCCAGCCTCCCGTATGTGCTCCTCAGATCTGCGCCCACTAAGAGCAGGCGCAGATCCAAGGAGACCGCACGGCCCAAATCGGGGCCTCGGGGCCTTGCTGACGGGCTTAGGATATGGCCGTATGGCCACCTCCCAACCTGTCCCAAGTTCCGCCTCCCCTCTCCCACCAATCCCCGTCCTGATATAAGACAGAGAATCGCTCCCGCCGGCTGGCTTCGGCTGACGTGAGGGAAGTGCTGCGCGGGTACAACAGGACCGGCGCTGCCAGCAGCACCAGTTCTGTTGCTCTAGCCGACGTGAGGCACTCCCGTGTCGGCGCTGATGGCGGAGCACCGATGCAACAACAGTGCATCAGCGCTCCGCCCCCTCTAGGATTGCGCTGACAATCACAGTAATCTAGAAATGTACCTATATCATAAGTTCATGCTTAATTAAGGAGTCATTAATCTCTACACAGCACCCATGATATTGCAGTATTCTGACTGTAACAAAAAAAGAACCCTTAGGCTGCAATCCTATGTACACTTTCTTGGGCATAAGCTGCACTGAACATAATGGGACTTGTTTCTGAGTGGACATACCTACGTTTGCAGATCACTATTAAAGGGTTTTTTTTACGACTGACTTGGTGGTGTTGAGGATATGATATAAAACAAAGACACAGAGAGTCTGGCTCTGCGTGCACAATCCTTTGATGTAATAAAAGTGGGTTCTCTGGATTGTGGCCTATGTCTTTTATACTATAATTAAATTCAATCAGATCAGCTACTGTTCTCTAATGTGATTCTGAAAAGAGGACAAGATGTCTGTATGGCCTTTGAGGATGTTAAATGAGAGTGCATCTACTTTTAGTAGTATTGATTTTCAATGTTTAATAAAAAGTGAAAATTTAAAATGCTGCCAGTGAGTGATGCAAAATGTTTAAGATTAAGGGCAAATTGAAAAAGAAGGATGAGCTGTACCACATAGGTAGAAATAGGGGGAGTTTTTAAGAAGTCTTTTTTTAATAAGAGAAGGTTTAAAGGTTAATGATTTCAGATTGTGTTCATTTCATATTGGAGCAGCCATTGAAGCAGCAAAGCTGGGACTTGGTGAGTCTGATATTAAGTGAACTGGGAAATGGAAATCGTATGCTTTCTGATATTCAGTGCCCCCACCATTTTTTCTGGGAGTAGACAGTGAGAAACAGGGAATTGTCCATTGGCAATCTTGGTTTTCAGTGTTGGTGGAAATACCCATTGGGGTAATATACAACTGCTATTGTCCCACACAGTTTATAGAACTACCAATCTCTTTTCTTCTCCCTTTGAAAGAAAAACTTATTCTACTCCAATCATTTTTAGTGAGGGGGATGGGCACTGTGAATGTGTCTTTTGCCTCTTCCATATTAAAATTATTACATTTCTAATATATTATAATACTTAAAAAAACCCGGCTACAATTGTATATATGTCAAAGTAGAACAATGATCAGTATGGACAGTTATATTGCAATCTACATTCTTTAGTTAACTTGGAACTTCTAAAAATTATATTGTGATGTTTGAAAAGTGACTATTGCAGCTTCTATTCCTTTCTGAATTAACTCAAGATTCTTTTGCTTAGCATGAATATAGCATGGTATGTGATAAATATAATCTGTCTGACATAGGCTGAATCCAAATCCCCAGCCCCAACCCGACCGGCCTTGCATGGGCCACTTGGTATTGCACCTGAAAAAAATCGCAGGTGCAGATCTGAGGAACCCTATTGAGCTGGCTGGGGTGGTACATGGGATAAGGAGACTTGTTGTTGAATTGCTAAGTCATGTCCGACTCTTTGCGACCCCATGGACCACAGCATGCCAGGCCTCCCTGTCCTCCACTAGTGTCCGGAGTTTGCCCAATATCATACTCATTGCTTTGGTGACACTATCTAACCATCTCACCCTCCCGCCCCCTTCTCCTTTTGCCTTCAATCTTTCCCAGCATGAGGGTCTTTTCTGAAGAGTCCTTTCTTCTCATGAGGTGGGTAAAGTATTTGAGCTTCAGGTTCAGGATTTGTCCTTCCAGGGAGCAATCAGGCTTGACTTCCTGTAGGATTGCCCAGTTGGATCTCCTTGCAGTCCAGGGACTCACAAGAGTCTTCTCCAACACCATAATTCAAAAGCATCTATTCTTTGGTGCTCTGCCTTCCTTATGGTCCAGCTTTCACAGCCATACATGACTACTGGGAAAACCATAGCTTTGACTATGCAAACCTTTGTTGGCAGGGTGATGTCTTGGCTTTTTATTAAGTTGTCTTTTATTAAGTTCACCATCGCTTTCCTCCCAAGAAGCAAATGTCTTTTAATTTCATGGCTGCAATCACAGTTTGTGGTGATCTTGGAGCCCAGGAAAATAAACTCTGTCACTGCTTCCATTTCTTCCCCTTCTATTTCCCCCTTTCTTAATCCATGTTGTGTCCAAACCCATTCCTCACCTGCCCTGGATACAGCACAGTCAACTTGCAACTATGGCAAAAATCAGGTGCTTGTCAAAATTTTAATGCCAATCCTTTGTACCTGGCTGAATTATATTCCACCACCACCACCCCAGCAGCAAGTCACACCATGAAGAGTAAGGGCAGACATCATTGATACTTATATGAACCAAAATCTCAGTTTTGTCCTTAAACTAAAGACATCCCAAACCCAGAAAATCACCCCTTTCATTTTTCCAAGGCCTCAAAAGCAACAATTGGTTTCTGATGGGCAGAGGCGGATCTAAGGGGGGGCAAATCTGTAAGTTTTGCAAGAAGCCTTACCCTGTCATGTAAATCCCTCCTCTCCCTTGCTGCTGTAGCCAGTAAGCAACACCAAGATGTTGCTGTTCCCTGTGAGGATTGGCTAGAACAGTGCAGGAGAGGAGTGTTTTCCACTGCAAGGTAAGGCTTCTTGCAAAACTTAAAGATTTGCCTCCCCCTAGATCCGCCTCTGCTGATGGGGCTTTGAATCCACTTTTCTTTCCTTGCAAAAGACAAAAGAGAAGGCTTAGCCATACTATGCAAGTGGGGAAAGGAAGTTTTTGCAGTTGCTTCTGTTGTGCCCATTGTCAGGGCTGGATTCTTGCTATCCTGTCTTAACAGGAGATTTTCCCTGGCAGCGTAGGGAATACTTTTTTCACCAAGTTACTGAATGTCAGAATCAGCGCATTTGAAATGCAATTAAAGTAATGATCAAAAAATATTCAGTCTTGCAGACAAGATTCTTTATATTTCATGGATGACTGAAACTGAAGCATCATGGGTCCAACATTCCAAGAAATCTGATAGAAAATATCCAAGGTGTTTCTTTAGAGGTGTTTAAACCATTGGGGACAGTGTCCTGAAAAGATGAATTATGAGTTCACAATGAATACCTGTGACATTCTTTAAGTGCAGAAGTTATTTTAACAGTATGTCTCCATAAAAGCATATTTGTCCCCTGTTACATCTTATATTACACCTGAATGATTTCATTATTATATAATGACAGCTTAAGCTAATTTTCTGCATACAAGCCTAATGTGTGGCCATGATTAACCTGGTTTAGCAGAATACTGTTAAAGTTAACAGAATAAGGGGGATTTGCATCCATAATTGATCTGTTTTCTCTTGCTATGCAATAGATTGTGCAAAAAGAAGGAACCTGCTTTGATGAGGACATATAAGTTGTATGAATTTTGATACCCCAGTTATCTATATATCATCTCAAAGTGGCTGAAAGATTGTCATGGGGCATGTTACCTTCCAGGAAACAGCAAAATGCAGCTGTCTGACACATATTGTCTCATCCAACAAAATATACATCCTGCCTGCCTGATAATTATTCAGCTAATGACAATTATTAATTAACATTTCTGAGAGACAGTTAAACCATTTCCATTTTATTTGCCTATCGTAATTAACCTAATATGTGGAAAGGCTAACTTTAAGCTAACTTTCCCATTGGCTGATCACAAATCGTGGCTTCCATGCATTTGGCAAGGAGACTAAAGCAAATCCATTTGCTTTCATCCTTTTGAAAATGAAATGCTTTTCTTGACCATGTTTTATGTTGAAAAGTGAGTGTTATAGCCTAATTACATCTTAAATCCAGTTCAGAAAACTTCCAGGAAAGCAGAGCCAGAATGGAGAAGCAGGAATTACGTTTTAATCATTCTTTAAAAAAAAAAAATTGCCTGTATGTGAGGGTTCCCGCATCTCTTCGTATTTCTCAAAAAAATATACTTCTTTTTTGGTTTAAATCCTCTGAACTGGTTTGTTTCTCAAGACAGGTAATAACCAAATATGTCTAGATACTCAAGGAATGCTATCACTTTGAAGTGTAATGATATCAGATGAGATCGAAGGATGAAGTGCTGAGGGGTTCATAGACCTGCATTAGTCACTCATAAAATGGTGTTACTTGGGAAGAGAAACAGCCATGGGCCAGGATTGGTGGCAGGCTCTGATAGGCTCTAGGGCACTATCTCGAAGGTCTCCCAATAGATAAGAAGAAACTTCCTGGTTCAGGCCAAAGGCCCATCCAGTCCAGCTTCCTGTATAATCATAATCAGAAAGCCTCCCTCTTTTCCTATAATCTACTCCATGCCAGGGCCAAAATACATAGACTCTGCTATAACCAGAGAGAGAGAGAGAGAGAGAGAGAGAGAGAGAGAGAGAGAGAGAGACAGACAGACAGACAGACAGACAGACAGTCAGTCAGTCAGTCAGTCAGTCAGCCTCCCTTACAGGTACATGGAGAATTCTCCCAAACCAGTCACATTTTCCTTTTGCTGTATGCATGTAAATATGACTTTAATCTCTACTACCCAACAACATGAATATTCAAAATACCTCCAATAATTAGGACTTCTGAAAAGCAGATGAAGATGTGCTTATGTTATTGTACACACTGGAGTTTCCCTCACATGTATATTGGAAGGAAATAAAGCAGCTTGGATATGGTAAGTATGCTGTAAGTAATAGCAAGATGTCCTCTGGCTTTGAATCAAGAAGGTTAGATGGACTGGAGTCGGCATGTTGTGATTTTCTTGAAGCTTCCGGGGCACACAAATATGGCTGACTCAGATCTTTCCCGCCAATGAGGATTGCCACGAAATCACGAATAAAAATCTTCCTGCACGTGTGTAAAAGTTAATATCAACTTTTTAAATCATGCCTGCGTGTTCTGCATACGGGTGTGCGAATCGCTTTATGAAAAATGGGATTTAATTTCCACGGAAAGGTTCATGTATTCACATTACATCGGTATGTAATATTTCCCCCCTCCTTTTGCCCCCCTTCCCGTTTACACGTTTTTTCCCGCCTTCCATTTTCTACTATAATATTTTCGAAATTCTGAACATTAACAGAATTTGTTTTAGGGGGGGTGAGTGAGTGTAGAAGTTTAAAAAAATACTCTTAATAGCCTAGAAGTAAAAAAGAATTCCTCTCATATTGACAACTGCTTGTGTCATGAAGAGATTTTAATGTAATTTTCCTATATATTTATCTGATTTTTGCCCACCCTCCCCTTTTTTTCTTTCCTTTCCTTCCCGTTCACACGTTATTCCTGCTTGTGTAGATTTCAAAAAATAAGTCTGTCAAAACAGTGCAATCCGAGTTTGAATAGACAGCAAGCGGCATTTCGTCCGGTGTGTTCAGTAAT
Source organism: Lerista edwardsae (assembly GCA_029204185.1). Lineage (NCBI taxonomy): Eukaryota > Metazoa > Chordata > Lepidosauria > Squamata > Scincidae > Lerista > Lerista edwardsae. The sequence goes on from JAJKFI010000014.1 coordinate 9,856,642, forward strand.
ATAATTACGCGGAATTAAACCTTGGAATTGCATATTAACTCATAATTAGGTTACCAATGATGTTTCTACACGATCACACGTTATTAGTTTGGTAAGTTTTTACTTCAGGAGTAAATTATTAAGTGCTAAACATCACGCGAAAAGCAATCTGAAATGCCTGGAATAAAGATTGTTTGGGGCACACAAACATGGCCGCTATGCCCGCCCCCTGGCTTCACTCGATTCCTATCAATTTAACAGGGATGCCGACTCCAGTCCATCTAACCTTCTTGCTTTGAATACTCAAAGTGCTTAGAGTAGCGGTTCCCAAAGGAGTGGGTCATTCCCTTTAAGGGAAGTGACCCAGTAATGGGTGTGGTCACACTTTGTATGAAAACTAGAAGTGCTCTCCAATTACAAAATGGAGCAATTTTAAACATTGGGGAGGCTTGCAGAGGGGGCTGTGGGCCTCCCGGACCCTCCTCAAGGCCAGTGCAACCCCCCAGACATGTGAAGAAGCCTTTGGGTGCCTGCAGTGCAGCAATCGCTGCAGTGCCGTCGGGACACCCTCCCCAGCCCCTTTCTCTGCCCCCACCAGCACTTACTTGCAGTTCCAAAGTCAAGTAGGACTTGGAGAACCACTGACCTAGAGTTTGAGGGTATGTTTCTATGAATTATAGCATGCTCTCATCTTGAAAGCTGATAGAGAACCTCTAACACAGTCATGCAATAATTTATTTTCTCTATACTCTCTGCATTCAAGTGTCTGCAGGAAATGCTGCTTAGGCATCACACCCCATATAGTCAGGACTTGGAACTCACAGATGTAGTTTAGCCCTTGGTTAGGAATATATGCAACAACAACAAAAATAAGTACTATAAGCTTTGGTTGATTACATTTTTGATGGTCTGACTTAATTACATTTTTAATTTATTGCTGCAAAAGTTGAACGTGGCACACATACTAACTCATTTCAGTGCTGTTAAATTGAACCATGGGCAATTGGTGTGCATTTGTTTATCCTAGTCTGACAAAGTTTCCAGGCAATTTGTGGAGGATATTTGCCAGCTAGTAATGATTATAGCAACCATGTATCTCTTTGCCAAATAAGTAAATGTAGATTGATTTCCATCCATTAATGGGGCTACACAAACCCATATACTCTCTAGTGAGATAATTAAATTCTGGGCACTTTGTTGAAATAAAATTGCTAAACATGGAAATCAAAAGAAAAAAAATCATCAGGTTTTGGCCTGAGTTGTTGGCCTTCCATACATATTGGGCTTGATTTCTATTCAAAGTTTTTTCTTTTACAATTATGTCTGACTTTACAATTTTGTCTCTGATGACCCATAATGAGAAAACTTTCAAAGTCTGTTACTTTTCAGTGGCTAGAGATAGACTGCTCCAACATCTACATATGCCTAACTTTGAATTTTCTTGAAGTTTCAGCAAAACCTCAGGACCCTTCATGCATGCATAATATAGCATACTTAACATATAGTAAACACTTCAGGGACATCCATGGAAACTGGATTACTACATGGTGGAATAGATCTTATGGGACTTCTCGTTGTTACTTGGCACCTCTGTCTGGCATGTCTTTTTGTCCAAGGTCAGTGCTAGGAACACATGGAGGGTGAGTTACCAGCACTTGTGTAGAAATAGGTGAGATGTTGGTTCTTCGACATAGCACGTATTCAGAGAGATGGTTTTCCTTGGATTCCTGAGGAAATGTGAGAGAATCAGGCTTGAGGACAACTAACCATGGCTAGGTTAGTTGGCTCCAGCTTTCTTGGCTCAAGGCTAGGAATGGAAGTGAAGAAAATCAAAGGACCTAAGTCATTCTGAGTTATTTAAGATGCACCAGCTCCCCAAGATCAAGGCAAATCCCTGGGCTCCCACTATATTCTGGTGTAAAAATGAAATGCGGAATAAAGGACAGAGAAATAGAGGAAGTGAGGAGGGCCATTAATTGATAATGCACATTGAAAGAAAGATGTAACACAGGGATCAGTGTACCTGTAAGAATGAAAATCGGGCCCCTCTACCATAGCATGTTACGAAGATGAAACCTAGGATTGGGCAGTTAGGGCTTCATAGCTAAACACTGCTTAGCGTGGTGGAAATGTGTGTGATATTTGCCAGTGGAATGAGATCCTAGGTTTCATCAAGACGCACCACAGATTAAACTGGAAAACATTTTGTTCTATTAACTTCCTAATTTGTATCAAGACATGTTTGCAAGTGCTAAGCATGAAAAATGTTCTGATTTTGACTTCAGCATGACAGATTCTCCAAGAAATAAGAGTGCAAGAAATATTTTTGATCCCTAAGCTAGAGGTTCCCAAAGTCCTACTTGAACTTGAACCCTGTATTCCAAACTGGGTGGATGGGAAGGCAGCAATCTCTGTGATCATGCTGCTGTGGGGCAGGGAAGCAGTTTTCAAATTCTCCTGGGGGGGGTAGCTATGGCTCTTTGGAGGGCCTGGGGAGCCTGCAACCCACCCTGCAGCCCTCCCGTCAGCTGTTAACGGGGAAAAAAAACACTTCTTGTTTTTGTTGCAAAACAGGAAGTGGTTCTTTTGCCCCTTTAACAGCAATTTGAAGCTGCCAGAACAGCTGCAGTGGGGGTCTCATGCTCCCCAGACCCTCCAGAAAGCCATAGTGATCCCCAGGTGAGTTTAAAAAAACTCTTACCTGCCCGGCAGCAGCACAATCGTGGTAATTGTGTTGCTGTCTATTTCTGGGCCATTCCCCTTAAAGAGGAATAAACTTTTTCCTGTTTTTCCTGTTCCCCTAGTGAGTCATGACCCACCAGTTTGGGAACCACTTTCCTAAGCTATAAGGAGTTTCACGTTTTCAGCATAGCTTCAGTTTGCTGCTTCGGTTTCTACAGTTGGCAAGCCAGCCTTAGGTTTATGTGTTTTACTGGCTAAGAGAAAATACTTGAAGATTCAAGGTCTTTTTATCTTGCCGTGATTCAGTGATGAATTCTGTGAAGTCTCTGATAAATGACAAGTAACAGCTGCACTAACAACAACAAGAGTAATGCCTGGTGGCCAGTTGCAGATATATGCTACTTCTTTAGCTTAAAAAAAGGTTGTTTAAAATTTATTCTGAGCATTCTGATCACTTATTTCAGTCACGTGTGTTGCTGTGTTCTTCCCATGACTTGTTCCACAAGTATTTGCCCTGGAAATTAAATATGTGTTAGGTTGAAGATTCTAAGAGCACAATCCTAACCTGGAGTTTGGCTGGCACAATTAGGCCAGCAAAGTTTGGCCGGCATAAGGAACATTGTAAAGTATGTTTGCACCATTCTTGGAGTCAGAGAGGCCAACACAGAGATGTGTGCCATCCTCCCTGACTCAGAGAGTGGTCCAAACGCGCTTTATGGTGGCCCTAGTGCCTGCCAAACTTTGCCTGGCATAACTGTCACCGCCTAACTCCAGGTTAGGATTGAGCTCTAAGAGGTTTCAAAGTTGATCAAATGTTTCCCTTGTTGTTATAAGTGTTGATATTTTTGTTTCTCACATTTGCCTTCTTCAAGAAGCTCAGACTAGTTTACATGAAAATTCTTCTATATTTTTTTCATACCAACCTATGTTGTAGATTGAGAGAGACTGGTTTAATGAGCTTCTTGATAAAAGTAATCACCCCTACCTCCTTAATAATGGTTACAATAATTATCATTGTAAATACAATAATTACCAAAATTACAATAATTATTATTGTAACTGTAACCATTATTAAGGAGATATTGGTTTTCAATCATCTTCATCAAGAAGCTCATTAAACCAGTCACACCTGTCTCTCAATCTGCATCTTAAAAATACATAAGAACATAAGTAGAGCCCTGCTGGATCAGGCCAAGGGCCCAACTAATCTAATTTCCTGTATCTCACAGCATTTACCAGATGCCTCAGGGATCACAAAATACAACAAGATTTCTGTATCTTGTTGCCACTCTTTTGCATCTGGCATATAGATAACTTCTAAAACCCAGAAGTTGCACATAGTCATCATGGCTTGTAACCTGTGATGGATTTTTCCTCCATAAATCTGTCTAAGCCCCTTACATCTAGGCCAGATGCCATCACAACAATTTCTTGGCTTGGGTTCAGCAAATGAACATATGTCGCTGCCTTATTCCAAGTGGCTGGCTAGCAAAGTGCACTGACTGGCCACAGTTCTCCAAGTTTTCAGAGAGGCATCATTCCCTGCCCTGTTTGCCAAAGGCAAAGATTGAATCTAGTAACTTTTGTATGCAAAACATTATTATAGACTACTCCCTGTAGACAAGAAGGTATTACAATCAGTCCCTGGTATTACAATCAGTCATGAACCACTCAGGTAACCATTCTATGAGAAAAAAAAAACATACTTCTTAGATATAAGAAATAGCATAGAATTATAACAGCTCATACAGAGAATTCAAGTAACATAGTAACATAATTCAGGCTACAATACTATGCATACCTGCCTAGGAGTAACCCCGCTGAACACAATGGGCTTTACTTCTGTGTAGATTTACATAGGATTGCACTGCCTGTGACCATTGTCTCAACCAGAGTTATATGTCAACATAAATCTTATAACAGCAATTGAAAAGCTTCCCAAGTCAAGGGGAGGTGTGAGACGTGTGTGCATTGCTTCCCTTCAGATCTGCTAAGGCTGCACCTTTTACGTATTTATAATACATATTTCCCAAGAGTTCGTCAGTCTAAAACATATCTTAGTAACATTCCAAAACTCTTTCTTAAGTTACTGAGTCCAAAGTAAAGTTTCCATCTTTCCCTTTGATCTAAAAACAAGTTTATTACTGACCTCTTTGATCCTCATATGTTCCATCCATTATTTTGAAACAAAACTATTCTTCTCCAGTCATTTAACCACCCTTCTTGTTGATGTCAAAGATTGTTTAATCCTAGTAAGATACTGTAAAATACAGGGAAACAAGACTATTTTCCTAGTGAGTAACCTTGCACTTGTTCAAACAAGGAGGAAACCTTAAGGTGAAAAAGTGAATCAAAGCCCCCAAAGCAAAAGTTGATTCAAAAGCTATAGCTGAAAAACTCATTTCTTCATAGTCAAAGGCTGCAACCTGTAAACTGTTACTTGACAATAAGCTTCTCTAAAGTCAATGGATGTACTTCTGAGTAGGAATGTGTAGGATTGTAGTGAAAGCCATTAGCTTCCAAAATTCCTTTCTAAAGATTTGGTGCCATCAGGACAAATAAAGGCAAACAGCAATTCCCCCCCTTTCTGTTTATAAAAATGAGATTATAGTTTCAATCATAGGTATTATTTCCTATTTTAAAGAAATAGTACAAATTATTTTATTGAAGGTGCAATTCTAACCAACTTTCTGCCATGGATATAGCTGAGCCAATGGGACATGTTCTGCATCCTGCAGTGGAATAGTAGTCTTGGAATCCCCGCAAGATAAGGGAATGTTTGTTCCCTTATCTTGGAACTGCATTGCTCTTACCCCAGCAGAGGCAGATCTAAGGGAGGGATCTAAGGGATCTAAGGGAGGGCAAAGCTCTAAGTTTTGCAAGAAGCCTTACCTTGCAGTGGAAATCACTCCTCTCCTGCACTGTTTTAGCCAATCCTCACAGGGAAAAGCAACATCTTGGCGTTGCTTACTGGCTACAGCAGCAAGGGAGAGGAGGGATTTACATGACAGGGTAAGGCTTCTTGCAACACTTAGAGCTTTGCCCTCCCTGTAGATCCACCTCTGTACCCCAGTGCTGGAACATTGGTTAGTATTGTGCCCAATGATGTATATACAGTATTGGTTCTTGAATGGGAATGAAAACTTAAGAAAGAAAGCCAAAATAGAATATCTCTTGTGATATACTTAGTGCTTAAAAGGTTTCTGAACCTTTTTGTAGTTTGTGGTGGTGGTGTGTGAAAGTAATTATATTTTTGTGGCAGTTAATTGATTCCATTTATGATGTGAACTGATGTTCCTATATTTGTTTCCTCTTGTAGATCCTATGGATCACAATTCAAATTTAAATACTGTATATTCACACTTGTGTTCTTATGTGCATTGCTTGAGCAGGATAACTTTACAACAATGTAATATCCTGGTAACAATCACTTTCTTGCATGCTTCTAATGTTAATGGAACAATTTATGAGGTGCAATCCTAAGTTGTGCTGGAACAGGCAGGATGGTGGGCCGGTGCTGTATCCAGCGCAGCTTGGGAGCAGGCTGGAGCCTCCACGGGGCAAGGGCATGTTCATGACTCCAATGGGCTCCTTGGATCTGTGCCTGCGAGGATGCCAAGTGGCCCAAATTGGGGCTGTGTGGCTTGGGGACAGGAGCTTGGCCGCATCCCACCTCCACCCTCCTCCCCAGGGTGGCACACCTCCCAGCCCACCCACCCCCGCCCAGAAGTGCCCTCCCACCTTCTATCACACTGCCTGGAAATGCTGTTGCGCCAGCTGAACTCGGCTGGCGCAAGAGTGGCGTGGCATTGGCTTTGGCTGGCATTCTGGGTCAACACTGCTGCCAGTGTTGGCCCTGCAGACGCAGCACTGGTGCGGGCATCTAAAATGGCACTCTCGCACCAGTGTTGCTGCTCTTGGGCTGCTGCTAGAAGCTAGCATCTGCCCAACGTAGGGTCTTGGATTGTGCCCTGAATTGTCTACAGTACTTAATAACTACTTTTTGTAGAAAATATGAATGTTATTTTAGGGTATTTTCTTAAATGTGTTTGATTTTTTTCTCCTCCATTGCTTTGTGATTCCTTTATGCTAATGCTGAATGACATATTTTCAGTAAATCTTGCAAATACTTATATAGTGCTTGGTTTAAACCAAATTGTAACACACATATACTTAAAGTCAGCATGGATCTAGCTCAGATTTGCATGGGTTATCAAACCTACCACCTGCCTGCCTTTATTCTGTTTACCTTTAGCTGACAGATACATAACCGTTCCATTAAAGTTATCAATTTCATGGTTAACTTGAGATCAGGCTTTTCTTGACAGCACCTAGCATTTTTTTAAAAAGTATGCTGACAAGCACCGTTTCCTCCACTGTTTCTTGTTATATTTTAGATGATACCATTTCTGTGCCTGGGGGAGAAATAGTTCATAGGCATGACCTGGAATTTCAATTTCCTGAGAACTGAAAACCATATACAGTAGATGAAAGAAGGAAGGATATTGGGAGGGGGAATAAAACAAAACAAGTATGAATTATTGCATCCATTCTTTCAATATAATTTATTTAAAATAAATAACTGTAACTATAACTATAATTTATATACCCGAGTAATGAAGTGGGCCATGTATTTCTGCATATCTTGCTAGATTGTGTTTGACAGTCTAAGGTCCCTATCCTATCTTGCTTATTGTGGGTGGTGCATACCATCGTGAAAGTGCTGTAAAGCATCTTCACCGCAAGCAGTAAGACCTTGGGAAGACCTTAACATTGACGCCAGGCCAGTACTGGTCCCGCACCTCCTGGATGCAGCAGTGCAAGCTGGTGAGCAGAAAGTGTACCGGCCACTGGTATTGTGTTCCTTCTGGGTGGGTTGGGAGTGTATTCCAGGGTAGGGGAGGGGTGGATGTTCTGCCAGATTCCCTGCTGGGCCTCCCCAAGGGCCCCAATGCAGCGGTGGGATCTGGGAATAAGGAAGTGGAACGCTGGGCGGGACTTACGCGTGATTGGCAGCCCGTCCGTTCCGTTCCGCGGCTGCCCTGGCCTTGGGGGGGCTGCCCCCGGTTGGTGCACCCAACTGCTGCTCGCCCAGGCACCCAGCGCGCCCCCACCCGTCCCCCCCAGCGAGCAGCCCCCCCGAGGCCAGGGCAGCCGCGGAAC
>JAJKFI010000014.1:9864565-9910474 GCA_029204185.1 Lerista edwardsae
TCCCCCCCAGCGAGCAGCCCCCCCGAGGCCAGGGCAGCCGCGGAACAGAACGGACGGGCAGCCAATCACGCGTAAGTCCTGCCCAGCGTTCCGCTTCCTTATTCCCAGATCCCATCACTGCCCCAATGTCCACATTAGGCTAACTAGTTTCCCCTCCAGAGCGGCCTCAGAGATAGGCAAGAGGGAGGGGGTTCATTCAACCACTGGGCCTCCTCTCTTCCAGCAGCTTTGCTTGGGATCACTGGCTGGCCAGCCTCCTCCAGACTGCCCTCATCACTGGCTTAGCTCAAAATACCCTACCAACAAACCCCACCACCAAACAATAGGCAGTCAGCTTGCCTCCTCCACTTGGTGGCTCCAGGGGCATGGCAGCCATACAACTGTTCCCCACAGTTATTCCCCACAATAACCTTACCTTATCTAGTCTTTCAGCCAGTTCATCAGTCCGTCCAACAGGCAGGCAGTCCAGCAAGCACCCCATCCATCCGGCCATCTGTCCGTCCAGCACCTGCCTGGTGCTAATCCACCCTTCCTTTAGTAAGCTAAACAGCACCTAACTGGTGCCCTCCAGCACCTATCCAGGTGCTCTCCCCTACAGCTCCTGCCTCCAACTTTATACTGAGGCCAGCCAATCAGTGGGCAGGCTTTAATTCATCAGCCACACCCATGCTAACCTCCCTTCATAGCCAGGGCCCTCATCAGCCTACAGCTGTGCTCCCGAGGCTTGCAAAGACCTTGGTGGTTAACCCTATATAATCCCTGGCTTATCTGGGACAAGGGGCCATTGCTGATACCATTCCCTATCTTCTTGGGGTATCTCCTGCCTTTTCCAATACAGTGGAGCAGGGTGGGACTGGCGGTGACCTTTGCCACCAGATCCCGACCTCCATGCCAGGCTGTGCAGCCTGACAAAGAGGCCTTCACTTCTGCACTGGCAAAATAGCTGGCATAGAGGTGAGGAGACCATGCCTGCCCTGTGCCCTTACCACAGGGGAAGGGGACAAATGGTGGTTTACCTTGTCAGGCTGAACGTAAATTCCATTTTTGAATGGGATTTTTACAAATATTCCATAGGAAATCTCATAGAACCTCAATTTCTCCACATTTCCCTCCATAGTGCAGTCATCATCTTGGCTGCTGATCTTGCATTTTCTAAAGCTCTCAGAGGCAGCAAGAGCTTGGAAACCACAATTTCTGGGAAATGGGCAGAGCAGTCCTAACTGCCCCTTCGGCCAACGCAAGCCACTTGTGTTGGATGAGAGCTGTCGCGAATGTGCCATAAAGCATCTCCACGCCACTTCTGGTGCAGTGCAGACACAGGCACTTGCATCAGCATTGCAGCGCCAAACCAAGCTCCCGGTAAGCTGCTCCTGTGCCAGCTGAGTTTGGCTGGCACAGGGGCTATTCTGGGCAGGGAGGAAGGGCAAAAAGGGGTGCGGGAAGGTGTTCCAATGTGTGGGGCAGCCTGGGGAGGGTGGTGGAGTTTGGATGCAGCCATGCATGCACAGGTTACGTTCTGGCTTACATCTTCTCTTACTTTCATGCCCACACTGTCTATGTACATTCTTGTTCACATTCTCTGACTCCTTTTGAAGGAGAGGAACATTTTTATAGAGAGAGGCTGGGAGGAATCAAAGCCTACTTTGAAAAGGAAACAGATCTTGTTTGATATGCCCCTATCTCATCTAAGGGAACACCCAAAATATATTATAAATCATGTTTGTAACAGCCACTTTTCCATGAATCCATCTCCCTTACTAATTCTAAACACTCATACTTGTAGGGGTTTTTCCACAGAATCTCCCTGGAAAAGTGTCAGTTCCATAAACACCTATGTGTTTGGTCCTGCCAATCTGAAATGTTATACAAACCCATTAAATAGTGCTAATACATTTTGGGAGTGTTTTCATTAATGTAAATGGGTAAACCTGGATCAAAGAAAGCTATTTTTAGGCTCATGATTAAGCACTGATTTCTAGTCTATTTAATTTCTGTTTTCAAAATGCTGTTCTCATATATTTAAATCAAAGAGCTATCTTTTTTAAAAAAATCAGACTTTGTGAATTGTTATTGCTTTTTTCCTCCATCCACCTGAACCTGTAGGAAATTATATAGTTTGCTGTTAGTGCTCAGAAAAGAACTGTTTTCTAAGCAGAAAATAAATGGACTGTCATGGGTTGCAGAATTAGTAACTGACAAAATTTGTCCCTAGCTAAATGCTTTGTTGGAACAAATCCAAACACAAAAAGACAGAAAGAAAAAGGATTGCTCGACATTAATGATCACCTCAAAATAATTGTTAGGATCCAGTAAACGCATATCCCAGATTTTTCCACTTTTTGTGGTACTAAGATTTTATCTTCAGTCAGATATAATGGGCTAGAAATAAACAGTTCAAATCAATTGAAAGAAACTAAAGACGTTTGCCCCATAAATGTCATACTGTAAATGGCTTCAAATGTTAGAAAGAGAGAATGTACTGAAAACCTTAGTGCCTTTTCAGAGTGGTAATTGAAAACTGCCTTGCTGATGAACTCTTACCACTCTGAAGGCGCAATCCACCCCCGTGTCGACGCTAGTGCCATTGGGCCGATGGTAGCAGCAGCATTGGACCAAGGGCGCTGGCCTATGGTTGTGCTGTGCAGCTCATGTGTCAGCCGAACACGCCATGCTCCACGCAATGTCAGTGCTGGATTGTTGATTAACAATCAGATTATCAGCCAGCGGAAGGCAATGGTGCGGCGAGAAGGAAGTACTGGACAATGAAAGTGTCATCTGCATGTAGTTGTTCTTGTAAGATTAGAACTTTGTGATTTGTAAAAACCCTTGCGGTTTAGAAAATGCCTGCCTATGTAAACCGCCTTGAATTAAAGTCAAAGGAGCAATCTGAAGACCAAGAAAAGCAGTATATAAATACCAAATACTATAATATTATTAAGATTGCACCCTAAGTTTTGTTTGTTCAGTTTTGACAGGTATGGATCTCAGAAACTGGCTTTCTTGTATAATAGAATTATGTGTCATAAAACTTCCAAAATGAGCCTTCCTGTTTTATCCTTATAGCTGTTTGCCTATAAGCACTTTCTAGTTTGCTTCTCCAAAGGTTATCCCTAGAGGATTCTGCTAGAAAAGGAAATGCGAAAGGTTTGAGGCACAAGGGGAAAGGGAGGATGGAGAGAACAAAGGAAGGAGGCAAAACTGGAACACAGCTTGAAAATAAAGCTGAGTCCTTACCCGCCACCCCTAAATGAGCACAGGAGATATGGTACTAAGGGCCACTTTATTAAGTAACTTTACAACATTAAACAGCAGGGCTACTAAATCGAGTGCGGGTCCTGGTTGGGGAAACGGTTCTAACCGTCTGCCTCCCAACCCATCCTTGCTGCCCAGAGGGCGAGGTGGCTGGCTGCGTCGGCTCACCGGGGCCGTGCCCTTTGGCAGCCTTTGCACGCCCAGGCCGAGCCAACCCAGCCGCCACCGGGCCGGAGCTGCCTCGTGTGAACAGCCTAGCCAGCCCGGCCTGTGCCGCCTCAGGTGCACACCAATTGACCTTACCTACCCTGACCCGCACTCTGCTTGCCTAAAAGTGACCAACTATTTAAGCTCCATCCCAACGGACCCAGTCTGGGGTAGGCAAAAAAGGGGCCCCCCAAACGCCAATCAGGGGACCCTCAAAACATTCCTACCCGGCCCTGCAGCGACCAGCCACACTCAGACTAGTACCCCAGGAGGGAGGGAGAGTTTTGCCGGCCGGAGCGAACTGAGAGGGCGAGGGAGGCGCGCGCACACAGTGCCGCCTGCCCCGCCCCCCGGCCGGCCAGCCCTTAGTGCTCCGTCTCCCTGCGCTCGCAGGGGGGCGGGGCAAAGGCGGCGATGCGCGATTTGCGCGTCACCGGCCTTATCAGAAACAAAATATAAACTTTTTTTTAAAAAATGGTATATAATTTTAATAGAAGAGACTTTTAAAAAATGTACGTAATCAAATTGTATCTTAGGTTACAGATGGGCAGCCAATCCAGAGCTGCCCATCCACCTGGACGCGCAGCAATAGCCAGGTGGGTACCGCTGCATCCTGCGGCAGCCAGGCAGCTGCAAGAGGCTCCATGGAGAAAGGAGATGTTGGAAAGCACGTGGTAGGCGCCAGGGGCGGACGAGCAATCTACTTGCTTCTGCGCCGGCTATTTAGCCAGAACAGAAGCAAGGGCCTCTGAGTAAGGAGGTCAGGAACCAGCAGTGAGAGTTGCTGGAAGTCTCAGCCCTGCTCAATCCCTCCCCCACCCCAGAATGCCCTCCTGTTGCTCCCAGAAAGGCCACATTGCTGGCAAGCAGTGGACTCAGCCTTTGACAATCAATCTTTTTACCAGTTTAAAAATTTATACTAGTGTGAATTGTGTGTGTGCGTATGTGTGCAACTCATTTTTGATATACAGTTCAAATTGTTTACAGCTCAAATTTTATTCCACAGATTCTGGTGGGGGTTAAATCTACACCTATACTGAATATGCAGACAACAAATCCAATTAACTTTCCTTCGATTCCAGATCTTTTCAATTTAATTATTGTGTCAATCTCATGATGCTGAATTCTTCTATTTCTAAATATTGTATTTTTTTTACAGTTTCTCCCATAGCCATTATCTAATTTAATATTGAGGCAAAACAGTAAACCTATTATCAAAGCTTATGTTTATGTTTTTATTTATTTTTCCTTTTAAAAATCAAGCTCTGTATTTTTCCCCACTGTAAATTCTATAGTACATTTGGGCTGTAATCCTATGCTCTTTTATCTGGGAGTAATCTCCTTTGAACATAGTCATGCATAGGCTTATGCCAGAGTTGGGAAAAAGTCACTGATCTCCAGTCCGAATCAAATCACAATCAAATCACAAGTCTCCCCCCCCCCGTGACTCATGCACGAGTCATAGTACATGTCCAATGGATTACAGTACTTTGTCCATGATTACAGTACTTTTATCAGTTAATAAAGGGGTGGATTCTGGATAGTGAATTTTTCCAGTAAAACCTGAAAAGTATAGCTACCAAGGTGAAAATGCACTGACAGCTTAGAAAAGGGGAAAAGGGAAAAAATAAATTCAACTGTGTCACAGACAGTGGCGTCATCCTACCGGTACGCTGGGTGGGACGTCCGGGTGATTGGCAGCCCGCCCGTCGCGTACTGCAGCGTTACGCTGTTTGCGTAACGTACGCAAGCAGCGTAACTGGTTACGCAAATGGCGTAACGCAGTGGTACGCGACGGGCGGGCTGCCAATCACCCGGACGTCCCGCCCAGCGTACCAGTAGGATGACACCACTGGTCACAGATAGTGTATGCACGCACACACATACTGTACACTATAGCAAGCAGAGATCAGAGCACTTTGCAAAAAGGATTAAATTCCAGTTTATTACAGTATGCAGATTGTTACTAATCAGTAAAGTAATTGCTCTTTTATACACTTCTAACAAGAAATCATTATGATGGAATATTCTAATTACAGCTAAACAAGGTTAATTCAAAACAATTGACTAGGTAAAAGTGAGCAGTTACCAACCTTTTTCAAATGGAAACTTCGTTGTTTTAGCAATGGCTATTGTAATATGCTGATTTAGCAGATAATTTGCTATCCTCCAGTTCCCTGTAGCAAATGAAATTGGATCAGAACAGGATGCAAAATTATTTTAAATTTTTCCGTTGGGAACAAAAAGTCTTTCCTCTAAATAGTAGTCATCAGCAGCGTATTTGAAATTTTCAGCTCAATTCAGTCTAAACTCTTGCACAGCAATTCAACGGTGCCGTCTCCACTGCATCCAGCATGGTGATTTCATTTGTCCCCTTGCGATGGGGTAAGCCCCACAGTCATAATGGGGCAACCAAAATTTTGTCCTCTTCCCTACTCTTTCTCCTCAGGCTTGCTTTTGAGCTGTTGGCCTGGTCTGGCTCTCTCCTGCCTCATTCATGCACCCCACTAGCCGGGTGCTTTTGGAGCCAAATAAGAATGTTATGCTGTTCACTTGATTGGCCTCAGTGGGCAGTTTTTCACCTATCCCCAGGTTGTTTTGTTGAGGTTTTTTTGACTTAACCAGGGTAGTTACAGGCAGTTATTGGGCTGGGCAGGGAGTAGAAATAGGAATTTTGGTGCGCACCAAGAAGAAAGCAAAAGTCAGATGGAAACTGCTACCACTATACTACTTCCCAGGAGGTAAATGATTATTTTTTTTTAAGAAACTTGCTCCTACAGGCTGTCCATAACCCCCACCCCACAATATCATGTGGTGGTGTTCTGGTGGGACTGCTGCATTGTTGTAATGTGCTGGGCAGTGGTGTTCTTACGTGGGGAGTGGGAACATGGGCAGCTCAATCCTAGAAAGTGCGCAGCGGTGACGCAATGTTGTTCTGTCGCCGCTGCGTACCTAGCACCAACGCATAGGTGCCAAGTGGCACTCCTGCATTGGCACTAAAGCAACGGGACCAGGCAGCCCCGTCTGCAGGCAGCGCTGGCCCTGTTGCACCCGCGGCTGACCTCCCTCACGTCAGCTGAAGCCAGTTTGCGCGAGAGAGGTGCCATTGCTGGATAAGTGAGGGAGTGGGCGGCAAAGGGCGGTTCTGGGAGGGGCGGGGGCAGGTGGGCTGTGGGCAGGCTGGCAGGATTGCCAGCCCGGGATGGGGGCGGGCCCTGGATTCAGCCATAAGGCCGAATCCAAGGCCTCATCCCAAGGCCACACGGCCCCAATTTGGGCCGCACAGTCTCCTCAGCCAAGGAGTGCATCGGGGCCTCCCCTCCGGTAAGGGCGTGAACGTGTCCCTCCCCAATACAGTGTTGGATATGGCTCTGGCTGGCTGGCCGGCCTTGCCATTCCAGTGCTGTGTTGGATTGTGCCCTAAGTGTTGCCTGAGCTCCTATGTGACATGGCCCCTCCCCCTCACTCCAGAGTAATTCGCTGCTCAGAGCCAGTTCAGAGGCTTTGTGTTCCGAACCATGAATGGCTTGGAGCTCAGGCTCCTGCAACACTCAGAGCGCAATTCTATACTATACTGGCCTAGTAAGGCCGACATAGCAGGGCTAGGGACGTGATGGCACAGTGGGTTTAACCACTGCTGCTGGGCTTTCCAACCAGAAGGTTGGGAGTTCAAGACTGTGCAATGGAGTGAGCTCCCGTTGCTTGTCCCAGCTCCTGCCAACCTAGCAGTTGGAAAGCACCTAAATGCAAGTAGATAAATAGGGACCACTTCGGTGGGAAGGGAACAGCATTCCGTGCGTTATGGCGTATAGTCATGCTGGCCACATGACCACGGAAGCTTGTCCTTGGACAAAACGCTGGCTCTACAGGCTTTGAAATGGAGATGAGCACTGCCCCCTATAGTTGGTCACGACTAGACCATTCGGTTGTGGGGAAACCTTTACCTTTTATCCTAAAGCCTATTAGGAGGCGGCAGCCGCAACATCCAGGACAAGGGGAGGTTTTCCCCTTGCACCCGTGTAAGTCCCAGTCACCCTTATGGGCCTACTCAGATCTTCACCTGCTGTCTTGCAGGCACAGAGGAACGTGCACAGAAGCAGCCTAAATCAGGGCTGCCCTGGCCAGGGACAGGGTTTAGGATTTGGCACTATGGCATCACTATGAGGACTATGAGCACTATGGCACTATACTGCTGTCTCCGTCCACTGCGCTGCTCAGTTACACCCCCGGAACACCTCTGGAATGCCTTTGTGGAGGCCCTGTGCCAACGCTTGACTGGTGCATGGCTTTACGGCACTTTCAGCTGGTGCAAGAGCTTATTGCAAGGGGGGTATAGAATTGCACTGCCCGTGTTTTGAAACACCGCTGGAGGTGGGTGATAGGATTGGGCTGTTGGAATTATAATATGCTCATGTTCTTAAAGTTTCAATTTAGGGATTATTTAAAATGAGAGAACCCTGTTTCTCATTATTGGTTTGAGTTACCATTACACAAAATTACCATTTCTGGAATGAGGGATTGATTTAGGCTACAATCCTATCCACTCTTACCTGGGAGTAAGCCCCACTGAGCAGAATATGGCTTAATTCTGAGGAGACATGCATAGGATTGGGCTCTAAGTTGGAAAGGGATGCTGAACATTTTGTATACCTTTTATGCCATTTCAAAGGTTTAAAGAAAAAAAAATTGTGTACCATCCATAATACCTTGAATGTGTTAACTCTATCATCCACTCAAAAATGTCATTGGACAGTTTGTAGCACTGAGCTCTATGTTGTACCCAACTTACTTTTTGAAAAAAAAATAGAGATGAAATTGTATGCATGTTTACTTGAAAATACGTTCCTTTAAAATCAATGTGCTCACTTCCATGAAACTGTTCAGCTAAATCTGTATAGCTGGGCAGTTAATCTCTTTGTATGTTCATTTACCAACCATTCAGATATGTCCTTTGTTTTCCACTAGTCCAGTTGTTTCCCTTGTATCAGCAAAAAAAGAAGCACCTTCTTTTGGACTGATTCTTGCATGAGCAAACTAGGAGAGTGTTTCTGCTGTGGAAAGCGCTATGCACATTTCTTCCATGCTTCAGCTCCTGGCCATGAAATCTAAAACCTGCTATAGGAGTGCCTGTGCTAATGTGTAGTTCAGTTGGCTCAAGTGTTGGATTTGATATAAGGAGACCTTCCAAAGTCTTGCTCAGCCACAGTGTCTTGTGCCTATATCTCACATGATTGTTTTGATGATAAAATGTAATTACCTGGTGTACATTTTCCTGCAGTCCTTAGAGAAATGGCTCCCAACCTGGGGTTCATGACACTCTGGGGAGGTTGCAAGCTGATTTTCAGGGGATTGGGGAATCCATTTTCTACCATTGGTATTTGCCAATGGTGGCATTTGTGCACCATTTTAAAAGTTGCATTTTCAAGAAACCTCCAAATAGAGAAATGTGTTTTTGAAAAATCAATTTTTTTTCCACATACATGAAAACTATTGCATTTGATAGTCTTCATACATTTTTTTCAGGCATTGTCCAGGGTGCTGAGTATTAATTCCTATGGAAATCATGCAAAAAAGGCTATATTCACCCCAGAAAATCTTTTTTAAACCCTGATGGTTTTACCGATTGCACAGCTTCGCTACTGCAGGATACAGCAACAGCATTTTGCTGGCTCTCTCATTTATTTTCCATCCATTTCTACAAATGTGGATGTTTATGAGTATAACATATGATCTATTTTAAAAGTGTGATTTATTAAAACAATAAGAACATATAAGAACATAAGAAGAGCCCTGCTGGATCAGGCCAAAGGCCCATCTAGTCCAGCTTCCTGTATCTCACAGCGGCCCACCAGGTGCCCCAGGGAGGCATGAAACAACAACATCCTGTTGCCACTCCCTTGCACCCGGTACCAGTAGCCCACCACCTTTGTAAGGAGGTTGCACAATCCATCATTGCCTATAGCCCACGATGGACCTTTCCTCCAGAAATCTGTCCAATCCCCTGTTAAAGGCATCAAGACCAGATGCCATCACCACCTCCTGTGGCAAGGAGTTCCACAGATTAACTACCCAGTGGGTAAAAAAGTACTTCCTTTTATCTGTTTTAACTCTCCCAACCCTCAGTTTCAGTGGATGCCCCCTGGTTCTGCTGTTTTGAGAGAGGGAAAAGAACATCCCTCTATCGACTTTATCCCTTCCATGCATAATTTTGTATGTCTCAATCATGTCCCCCCTCAGGCACCTTTTTTCTAGACTGAAGAGCCCCAAACGCTGCAGTCTTTCTTCATAAGGGAGGTGCCCCAGCCCCGTAATCATTTTAGTTGCTCTCTTCTGCACCTTTTCCAACTCCACTATGTCCTTTTTGAGATGCGGCGACCAGAACTGGACACAGTATTCCAGGTGTGGCCTTACCATCGATTTGTACAATGGCATGATAATATTGGCTGTTTTATTCTCAACCCCTTTTTTAATGACCCCAAGCATGGAATTGGCCTTCTTAATTGCTGACGCACACTGGGTCGATACCTTCATTGAATTGTCCACCAGCACCCCAAGATCTCTCTCCTGAGTTGTCACAGACAGCTCAGAACCCATTAGCCTATAGGTAAAGTTTTGGTTTTTTGCCCCAACGTGCATCACTTTACATTTGTCTATGTTGTAACGCATCTGCCATTTGGCTGCCCATTCCCCCAACTTGGAGAGATCCTTCTGGAGCTCTTCACAATCCTTTCTGGTTTTTACCACCCGGAAAAGTTTTGTGTCATCTGCAAACTTGGCCACCTCGCTGCTTATCCCTGTAACAATGATATCACTTCCAGTCCTGCTGGCACAATTATGTCACTTCCTGCTTAATTATGTCACTTCCAGTCTTAAAGGGGTTCTGACAGGTTGTGGTAACTAAAACGTGGGTCCTGGTGCTAAAAAGGTTGGAAACCACTGCCTTAGAGGAAGGTGGGATAAGATGTGAGTACACGAATAAACACTGCTTATTCCATGTATTATGATCCTTGTCATATTTCCATGGTGTTTACATGTCTTCTCATCAAAATTTTAACTCATTTAGAAGAGGAAAATTCCTTGGCTGTTAACTTTAAAGGGCAATATCATTAAGTGCCACATGATTTAAAAAGTATCTGCTTTGCACTCTTAAGATAGAAACATTTTTCACACAAGTCTCAATAGATATTTTCTATTTATGAGGATTGCATTTAGTGTAAAATCATTTAAAATAAAAAGTGAAGCATAAATAAAGTGGTAATCGTTCCTCAGATTAATTTGTGTACTGTTTTGTCATTTATACTGAACTTAAAAGCAATAAAAAAAGATTTCAGTATCCAAGGTTATTAGCACTGGCTGTTGAGATCATTCATCCGCATCTGAATTACAGCTGAATCATTCTACTTCCATCATCATTTCTCAATCAAGTCTACATCAGCCACAGACACCCATCATTACAAGGAGACTGAACTGTAGAAAACTCGGACAAAGGTGAAGCTCAAATGGCAATTTTTTAAAGTATTCAGGCTGTGGCCCTGTCTCCAAAAGATTACTTATTTTTTGTGTGATGAACTGAAAGAGCAGGACTAATATATCACTGCATTATCTAAGAAGCAAATACAGATATGTGATTATACAACAGCATATGCCTTTCAATACCATTGTACCTGTGTCCTAAAAACAGAGGCGGATCTAAGGGGGGGGCGCAAATCTGTAAGTGTTGCAAGAAGCCTTACCCTGTCATGTAAATCCCTCCTCTCCCTTGCTGCTGTAGCCAGTAAGCAACGCCAAGATGTTGCTGTTCCCTGTGAGGATTGGCTAGAACCGTGCAGGAGAGGAGTGTTTTCCACTGCAAGGTAAGGCTTCTTGCAAAACTTAGAGATCCCCCCCCCTTAGATCCACCTCTGCCTAAAAAAAATGCTGTTGAGGAAATGGAAGAAACTGTTGTCACCTTTGTTTTGCTAGACTAGAAATGTAAACTTAATGATGCAGTTCCTTTTTTGTTTGGCACAGCAGTATCTGTCCTTGCTACCTGAGCCAGGTATAGTATATAAATGCCACAAAACAATATTTACACAGTTATGACAGAGCTAGTGTTGAGTGAGAGTAGAGGTGGCAGTGTGGTAGTGTCATGAACAAGAGAGTATTAAGGCCTAGGTCTGGCTCCATTTTGCAAGTGCAGTTTCATACTTGAACCAGCCTCTTCACAGCTGGTAAGAATCAATCTCATTAGGGAAATGCAGGAATTTGTTATGTGGTTCTCAGTGGCCAGGGGAGCCAGGTAACCAATCTGAGAGTTGAGCACCTTGCTGCCCAAGGTCATGCATTAAGGGAATATTTGCTGCAGCTGTGAACCTCTGGTTGAGGTGGTGGTGGTGGTGGTGGTGGTTGGAGCAGTGACTAACAATAGCTCCTTGTGGCAGCCAACTTCTGGAAGATTCGGATCATCTCAAGTTCTGATTGGCTGTAGCAGGTTCTAGTGCCATGGTAACCAAAAGAGGATAAAAAGAAATCCTCAGGAGATAGGAGGATTTGCTGGGTTGTTTGGCAGTCAGACACTCTCATTGGATCTTAGTCAGTTAGAGCTTCATCATGGGCCCATGGCCTCATCAGCTGAGTAGCCTGGCGAGCTGAGTACCTTTCAACATTGTAATGTTTGGTCTAATTGGTGAGGAACTGTGCCTCATAACCTCAAGGTATGTTGTGCTCCCTTGAGATTGCCAGGTATGCAAAAACCTCTTCTAAGTATGGTGGCCTAGGCATTCAAGCTGAGACTTTGATCTCTTGGATGACTGCATCACATAGAAATGTAATTGGACCACTGGGAGTTAGCAGTAGGGCTGGGAGTGGTAACCAACCCCCCATAAGCCCTCCGGGTTAGGGCACCCAGGCAAGGACACGACCAGCCCTAATCATTTGAAGCCCTTCCCTGATGAGCTGCAGTTGTCCAATTTCCTTTGTATATACTGTACAATAATTAAAGGTATAGGCACTCTGTTCCAGTTTGGATCTGGTAATCCCACCATTGATGTCCAAGTGGTCTATGGAGATGTAAGTTAAAAAATATTTTAAGCTCTCACAAGGCCTCTGTTCTCCTCCCTGCTCCCCAAACACCATTGGATGCAAATACACACACTGGCAGCAATGCCACATCAAGTAAGATAGAATTGGGATCTAAATAATGCTTATTAACAGAGATTAATATTTAAGGAAAGGAAGATAAGGATAGTTAGAATCATCTAGTCCATTAATATTCTTCCAATATAATAGAATCCAATATAATAGAATCCAATAATATTCTTCGTGTTTTTATACTAACACTAGCTTTTTGTTACCCGGCGTTGTCCGGGTAACAAAATGATCTTCCACAGGTTATGAGTTTTGCACCTCTTCTCGCCCTCCCCCATGCCGATGGGGGCCGAACCCGGACTCCAACCGCGTCGGGAGTGTCACCAGTCGCCTCGGTGACCCCGGAAACTATGGACTCAATGCCAATTTCGCCCGTTTTCGGCCATCTTCACTTCAGGCCCCCTATGCACCCCCACCCCCGGGGTGTCGCCAGGCCGCTAAGCACGCGCATGCTGAGTTTGGTGCGTGTCGCTCCAGGCATTCCAGCAGGGCATGGCAGACGTTGTGTCTCGCACCCCTTCTCGCACCCCACGCTGAGGGGGGGCGAACTGGACTCCGACGGTGTTAGGAGCATCGCCGCTCGTCCCGGCAACCCCAGAAACTGGAGTTGACGCCGATTTAGGCCATTTTCAACCATTTTCACATGGGGACCCCCGTGTACCCCCACCCCCGGGGGCGCTAGGGGGGTCTGACCCCTGCAGTGTTCGTCGTCAGGCCGCAAGGTGTATGCGTGCCACGTTTCGTGTTGTTCAGTCCAGGCGTTCCAGCGGGGCATGGCGGACGTTTTGTTTCACACCCCTTCTTGCACCCCACACCAAGGGGGGCCCGAACCCAGACTCCAACGGCATTGGGAGCATCGCCGCTCATCCCGGTGACCCCGGAACCTATGGATTTGACGCCGATTTTGGCCATTTTCGACCATTTTCACATGGGGACCCCCGCATACCCCCACCCCCAGGGGTGCTATGGGGGCCCGACCCCCGCAGTGTTTGTGGCCAGCCTGCTAGGCTTCCGCATGCCGAGTTTGGTGCCGATCGCTCCAGGCGTTACAGCAGGGCATGGCGGACGTAGTGTTTTGCACCCCTTCTTGCCCTCCACATCGAGGGGGGGCCAAACCCAGACTCCAACGGCGTCGGGAGCGTCACCACTCATCTCGGCGACCCTGGAAACTGTGGATTCGACACCGTTTTTGGCCGTTTTTGACCGTTTTCACGCGGGGACCCCCGCGTACCCCCACCCCTGGGGGTGCTAGGGGGGCCCGACCCCCGCAGTGTTTGTCGCCAGGCCGCAAGGTGTATGCGTGCCACGTTTCGTGCCGTTCGCTCCAGGCGTTGCGGAGCCTATGCGAGACATACATACATACATACATACATACATACATACATACATACACACACACACACACACACACACACACACACACCCAGGCTCTTCTTTATATATATAGATAGCTTTGAGTTTTAATACAAAATGCCCTGGCCTCGACCCTAGGATGATATGTTCCTTTCCTTCTGGCTGTTAAACATTAATCTAGGTTTCTTTTTCTATTTCAACCTTATTTCAATTCCAGAGTACTGGAGTACTCTGCAACACTTGTGCAGTGCTTGCAAGTGTGCAAGGTCACTTTGCTTACAAAATTTGGCTGCCCAAACTAGCTGCTTATGTAAATTTCTGGTTAATGTTTCCTGAGCTGTAGCTGCCGCTGCCGCCACCACCCCCATACTCACAGCAGCTGGCTCCCTGCTCTAATACACAGTATTTTGAGAAGAGACAGAGGAAATGGAAAAGATCACTGGCTAGCTGCTAGGCAACTATCCAAGCATCCCCAGTCAATTTCAATTGGATCTGGGAATGATAAGGCACATTTGGATGGTTTCCCTTGCAGCTACTCAACTCTGTCTCAAGTTCCCACCACGCTTTCTAACACAGAGTCAACCATGCTGTGAATTAAAGGAATAGTGGCAGCAACAGCTTGCAGCGTTAAAAGTTACTAAAAATGTGAAAGCTAAAAGGCAGCTGTCCACGTTATGTATAGGTATTTTAAGTGGGCCCAATTGTATGTACTTAGCCAAGACTTGTGGTCTCTCTAAGTAAAATAGTGCATTGGAAAAAAATTTTTTATTGAAATTACTGACCTCCCTCAGTACAATAATTATGGCAAACCCTGAAGTGGGAAGCAATGAAAACTAAGAGCATGTAACATAAAAAATACCAGGATAAGTAAGGGAATGCTGCCAATAATTTGACAAATGAAGACGCTTGAGGGCAAGAGTCCAGATACTTAAATGTACTCTCTTTTTCTGAGTTGGCAGCACTGAATCCAAGCCAAACACTGTGACCTTCCATGCATCCTATGTTCTGGCAAGGTACAGACCATTGTGAATCCTATTATTAGATTATTAAAGGTAAAAGGTAAAGGTTTCCCCACGACCGAATGGTCTAGTCATGACCATCTGTAGTGGGTGGTGCTAATCTCCGTTTCAAAGCTGTAGAGCTGGCGTTTTGTCCGAGGACAAGCTTCCGTGGTTATGTGGGCCAGCATGACTATACGCCGTAGTGCACGGAACACCATTACCTTCCCACCAAAGTGGTACCTATTTATCTACTTGCATTTTTAGGTGCTTTTGAACTGCTAGGTTGGCAATAGCTGGGACAAGCAACGGGAGCTCACTCCATTGTGTGGTCTCGAACTCCCAACCTTCCGGTCAGAAAGCCCAGCAGCAGCGGTTTAACCCGCAGTGCCACCAAGTCCCACTAGATTATTAGATTCATCTAAATGATTTTTTTGATTAGATCTCTTACTGCAATATGCATTTCAGAAGCTCGTAACTCTTGGTCTACTGCAAAAGTTATAGTGATCTCTGCCTACAGAGATTATAGTGATTTCTGCCTTTTCAGAAAAAAGTAAAGAATGATGCATTAAGATTTGTTTGAACATTATTATAAATTAATTCAGGGCACAATCCTATACTGCGCTGGAATGGTGAGGCCGGCTGGCTAATGCCATATCCTAGTGCAGTGTAGGTGAAGCTTGGGCCTCCTCACTGCAAGGAAGCATGCGCTGCCTTACTATAGGGGAGGCTCCAGCCTCCCTTACGTGCTCCTCGGATCTGTGCCCGCTAAAGAGTGGGCACAGATCTGAGGATACCGTGCAGCCCGAATCGGGGCCTCATGGCCTCGCGGATGGGCTTAAGATGTGGCCATATGGTCACATCCCAAGCCCGCCCATGTCACGCCCATGTCACGCCCCCACCTCCCTCCCTCTCTCCAATCTCCATGCCGCCTTGATGTTTGTGATGGAGCCTCCTTTGTGTCAACCAATTTGGGTCCTGTTGCTCGAGCACTGACACAGGGGTGCAGATCAGCGCCCCCGTGTCAGCACTAAGCTTGCAGCGTCAGTGCAACCCTGTTGCGCCAATGCTGCGCGGTCTATAAGATTGAACTGCCCATATGTTTTGGAAATACTACAAGCTTTCAGATACACATTTGACCACCTATATACAACCAATTTTAAAATTAATCCACAACTAACAATATGTCTGGATTTTTATCCGTAGTGTTCAGCCTCTTTATCAGTTTTAGTTTACATACTTTGCCTTAAAATATGTTTATTCAAAATACTTAGATTCTTCCGTTCTGACGAAGGGCCAAATCCTATCCAATTTTCCAGCCCTGATGTAGACATCCCAATGGGGTGTGTGCTGCATTCTATGGTGGAGCGGGAGTCAGGGAGGTCTTTGCAAGGTAAGGGAACGTTTGTTCGCTTTGCAATGCATTGCAGCTGCATTGGCACCAGAAACTTTGATAGGATTGGGCCCTTATTTCAGAAAATACTTTTCAAGATGGCTAATAGCACTCAGTTTAAAACACATAACAAATAAAAGTAAAAAGATGAACAGCTGATAAGTTTTATTTGAAGAAAGGGCTTGCGGTAACAAATCAAAGCTTGAACTCCGAGCTGCCAGAATTATACAGGTTTTGCCTGTGTACTGGCATATTGTGGAAAAACTGCTGTATCTTGAGGAGTCAGTAGTGTCCATATGCCCTTTTTTGAGCCACTAAGGGTTGAAGGCCTGCTATAGCAGCCTGCCTTAGTATATTTCTGCTGCTTCGTAGAAGCTTTTGAAGATCACTGTGAAGATCACTGCCTATATTTAATCCTTAACAAGCACATATTCTTAGCCTTGTTAGGTTTCAGGCAAGGATACGGCACCTGGATGTGACCGCATCATTTGTTGGGTCTTCTAGCTTCTCCTACCTATCTCATCTTGGAAAGCATTAAGCATAGCCTCAAGTTCCTTTTTGTGTCTTTTCACACACTTCTCTTATGCTAGTAAAAAAAACTGGGCCAACACATGCATTTAAAATAACTTATGCTTTGGCCCTTACAGATTATATGGGTTTAGGTGGCTATACATGTAAATGTTGTCTGCAGTTCTTCAGTGTGTGTGTGTGTGTGTGTATGTGTGTGTGTGTGTGCTTGCATGTGTGTGTGTGTGCCACCACATGTTTGAAAAGGAGATAGAAAAAATAGACAAGTACCGCAAATTGTGCCTTGAAACTACTCAACTGTGGCTTAAACATATGAAAGTGATGCCTGTCATCATTTGCACACTAGGAACA
This sequence comes from Lerista edwardsae, assembly GCA_029204185.1. Taxonomy (NCBI): domain Eukaryota; kingdom Metazoa; phylum Chordata; class Lepidosauria; order Squamata; family Scincidae; genus Lerista; species Lerista edwardsae. The sequence goes on from JAJKFI010000014.1 coordinate 9,881,774, forward strand.
ATATCCCTGAACTTTGATAAATATTTAATACAACTAGAAATACCAGCAATAACACCTGCTGAGCTACAACAAACTGCTATCATTGGAACTGCTTTGATTCTTCGCCAATACCTGCAAGATTCTTAGGTCTCTGTACTGGTTGAGACCCAACCCTTGCAGGCAACGCCAGATAGTGATTCTGTAATTTAATTTTTGTGTTGTAACACTGTACGTCATTTGTTGTTGTTGTTCAGTCGCTAAGTCGTGTTCAGTTGCTAAGTTCGACTCTTCGCGACTCCATGGACCACAGCATGCCAGGCCTCCCTGTCCTCCACTAGCTTCTGGAGTTCATACGTCATTAGCTGTGTATTTTTTAAAAGAAGAATAAAACTCTCTCTCTCTCTCTCTCTCTCTCTCTCTCTCTCAGGGACATAACAGAAACTAAGATTGTGATAGGATCCCTGTGCTGTACTATTACTGTAGTTATAAATTGATATGGAAATAAAATAGATGACAGCTGTAATACAACCTTGATTCTACAGAGCTGATCTGCAGAAACCATTATGCTCTATTTGGTTTCTAAAGATATATCAAGAGATGTTTGTATATCCACTTTTTATGTGTTCAGACACAGTCTTGCCATTTGTACTTTTTGACCATCCTGCTTAATGACAACTATAATCACTTGAGATAAAACCCTGCATCAGGAGATGTGAGATGCAAGTTGCTAGAATTTAATATAGACGTTCATCCCCTTTATCAGTTTGCTTCCTTTAAAAACGAAGCCAGGAATGTAAGTAGTATATTATAGTGGCAGTACTTTTATTGTCAGAGCTGTGCTTCTTTTTTGAACTCAAATATAAAGCTATACCTATATATTTGCTGAGTGTGTCATGAAAAAGACATTTTATTCCAATCCCTGGAAAGAAAAATAACTGTGCTATGCACAATAAACAACATTATGCAAATGACTGTATTTACTTGGCAGAAAGCTTGACTAAATACTGTAGTTTAGTTTCAAGTTATATTCCAAAATGCTAAATACCAGCCAGACACTGTAATTGCTTATTTTTGCCAATGTTGGAAGTTGGTTAGGATTGGGCTTTCAGTCAGTTGTCCTCAACACAGTCAACTATGTTCTCAGTCAGGTACCTGCTCAGCCAGGTGACTACTGCTGTTCTCTGGACCAGGTATCCCACACCTGAAAGTAGTGACCATTTTTGCAATGGCAAATACTGCATCCTTCCAGGTGCAGGTATATCTGCTTTACAGTTGATAGTGTTAGTTATGGCAGATCTATGTTAAATTTGATTAATAAATATGTGGTCCAGGTTTAATCCAATATAGTTGTCTCAACTTTTATTTCAAGGTATGGATGCACACTTGCCAGTAAACGTATACATTTTCTTTATGAAACGCTACATACTATCAATTTGTTTCATAACTTTCATAAGACTGAGCTCAAAACCTTGCTTTCAGTATTTTATTAATGCTTTAATCAAAACCTAAACTCTAAATTGTTTCTGGAAGAACCAGTTTTATTTGTTTATCGATAAATCTTAGTTTTATATAGTAAACTGAAGAGCAACGTCCTGTAATTAGTTGTTCATGAATAAATAGCGGTTGTTCCAAGTATCCTGATACAGACCTCATTATAAATCATTCAGATGTGTCATGTATAAATCCCAATTAGGTTTCCAATTGTATGTGCTTGGAATTTGGAGTGCTCCTGGACCTGTAGGTGCTCAAACCAGGTTATAAGACTTCTGCTGTATCAGACTGGCAGCCCAGTCCAGAACTGCCTGACCGACCAGGAATGCAGCGATACGCAGTCGACTGTCATGTGGCCTTACTTGGAAGTCGGGAACCGTTGGCGAGAGTCACTGCTGGACATGCTCCCACTCCACCCCTCCCTGGAATGCCCTCCTATCCCGCCCAGAACAGCTGCATTGCTGGCAAGCAGCCGACTCACCACTCGTTGGCAAGCGGCTCTACCTTTGCGGCGCCCGTGGCAGTTGTCGCTATGGCGCCGCCCCAGTGCTGGCAGCAACAGCTTACCGCCGGCATTGGAGGTGCTTTTCAGGGACTCCCGTGACATTTGCCCGGTGGTACACGCTTACCAGTAAGCTGTAAGGCCCATTGGATTGGGCCCTGTCTCCTGAATTATATAATGGTATGTATCATTTTTTAAATTTTTTTAGCGTCCTTGATATCCATATATTATCATGTACACACTTATATTACTTTTATTCTATACTAAATGGGGGTTACGCCAACCCTAGTGATGCCACTGCATTTAGGTTGTGCAAATGATATTGCAATTTGTTCTGTATGGTCTGGTATGGGAGGAGATCCATCATGGAAGTGACACCATGAGCTCTTGCACTGGGTGACACAAACCCTTGTGATACCACTGCTCCACTGTCCAGTGAGACCGCACCTGCACCGTCTGGCAGTAGGCACAGATACAGCATTGGTGGGGCAGTGCAAGTCTCCTTACCATCATTGCTTACTGTCCAAGCTGTTCTTCTTTCTTTCTCCAAGAAAGAAATTGAAAGGGAAGGTAAAAAGAGTCCAGTCTCCTCAGGCTGTGTGGAGGTTGTTTAAAATAACAGTAGTAGAGGCCCAGTGGAAGTGTATACTGCAAAGAAAGAAGGGCTCTACAAGGTCCAGAAGGGTGCCTGCACGGCTGACGAACAAAGTGAGAGAAGCTGTAAAGAGCAAGGAAGCTTCTTTCTGTAAATGGAAGTCTTGCCCCAGTGAGGAGAATAAAAAAACAACATAAACTCTGGCAAAAGACAAATAAGAAGGTGATATGGGAGGCCAAGAAAGAGTGTGAGGAATGCATGGCTAGCAACATACAAGGGAATAATAAAAGCTTCTTCAAATAGAAGCAGGAAACCTGCCAGAGAGGCGGTTGGCCGGCTGGATGGTGAGGGAGGGAAAGAGGAGATAAAAGGGGACTTGGAGATTGCAGAGAAATTAAATGAATTCTTTGCGTCTGTCTTCACAGCAGAAGAACTTGGGCAGATACCACAGCCCGAACAGCCCTTCCTAACTAAGGAGTTAAATCAGATAATGGTTAATAAAGATGTTTTAGATCAAATTGATAAATTACGTATAAATAAGTCACCAGGCCGAGATGGTATACACCCAAGAGTTATGAAGGAACTAAAGAACGAAGTTGCTGACCTCTTAACTAGAGTATGCAACTTGTCCCTTCAAACAGCCACGGTGTCAGAGGATTGGAGGATAGCCAATGTCACACCAATCTTTAAAAAAGGGAGAAGGGAAATTAAAGGCTGGTCAGCCTAACATCTGTTCCAGGTAAGATGGTGGAAAGCCTCATCAAAGATAAAATCCTAAAACACGTAAAGGAACAAGTGTTGCTGAAGGAAAGTCAGCATGGTTTCTGTAAAGGTAAGTGTTGCCTCACAAACCTTTCAGAATTCTTTGAAAAGGTCAACAGGCATGTGGATGTGGGTGAACATGTGGATATTATATACCTGGATTTTCAGAAGGCGTTTGACACAGCCCCCCACCAAAGGTTGCTCAAGAAATTTCAGTCAGGGAATAAGAGGGCAGATCCTCTTATGGATTCAGAATGTCATTGAGGGCCAGGAAACAGAGAGTGGGGGTCAATGGGCAATTTTCACAATGGAAAGAGGTGAAAAGCGGAGTGCCCCAGGGATCTGTCTTGGGGCCGGTGCTTTTCAACTTATTCATAAATGACCTGGAGACAGGCATAAGCAGCGAGGTGGCCAAGTTTGCGGATGACACAAAACTTTTCCGAGTGGTGAAAATCAGAAGGGATTGTGAAGAGCTCCATAAGGATCTCTCCAAGTTGGGGGAATGGGCAGCCAAATGGCAGATGCTTTTCAATGTAAACAAATGTAAAGTGATGTACATTGGGGCAAAAAATCAAAATTTCACCTATAGGCTTATGGGTTCTGAGCTGTCTGTGACAGCTCAAGAGAGAGATCTTGGGGTGCTGGTGGACAATTCAATGAAGGTATTGGCCCAGTGTGCGGCACTAGTTAAGAAGGCCAATTCCATGCTTGGGGTAATTAAAAAGGGGGTTGAGAATAAAACAGCCAACATTATCATGCCATTGTACAAATCGATGGTAAGGCCACATCTGGAATATTGCATACAGTTCTGGTCGCTGCATCTCAAAAAGGACATAGTGGAGCTGGAAAAGGTGCAGAAGAGAGCGACGAAAATGATTATGGGGCTGGGGCACCTCCCTTATGAAGAAAGACTGCAGTGTTTGGGGCTCTTCAGCCTAGAAAAAAGGTGCCTGAGGGGGGACATGATTGAGACATACAAAATTATGCATGGAAGGAATAGAGTTGATAGAGGGATGTTCTTTTCCCTCTCTCAAAACTCCAGAACCAGGGACATCCGCTAAAATTGAGGGTTGGGAGAGTAAAAACAGATAAAAGGAAGTACTTTTTTACCCAGCGGGTAAACTAATCTGTGGAACTCTTTGCCACAGGAGGTGGTGATGACATCTGGCCTAGATGCCTTTAAGAGGGGATTGGATGGATTTCTGGAGGAAAGGTCCATCGTGGGCTATAGGCAATGATGGATTGTGCAACCTCCTTACAATGGTGGTGGGCTACTTCAGTGTACCGGGTGCAAGCGAGTGGCAACAGGATCCAAGCATCTTGTTGTCTCATGGCTCCCTGGTGGGCCGCTGTGAGATACAGGAAGCTGGACTAGATGGGCCTTTGGCCTGATCCAGCAGGGCTCTTCTTATAAATGTCCTTACAGCACATTTGCGACTCCCCTCTGCTGGCAAAGGAACTGCTCCATCGGCAGCTCATTGGAATAAGATTGTGCTCAGAGATTATCAGTGGTTTTGTTACAATCCAAATGCCCCACACTATAGTCAGAACATTCTCTATAAACCTGAAAACTATGTGCTTATTTCTGGCCATGGCCTATTTACAGTGGATTAGTATGATGGATCTTGGTAAAGAGGTATTTAAATGAACTACAAGCAAGATGTAATAAAACTGTACAGGCTGATTATTTCTTATCTAGACTTCATGAGACAGGAAGGTGTCCAGATTTTGGATTTTTCTGGATTTTGGAATAATTGCATAATGAATTTGGAACCTCCCCAGGTGTTTCTTCCCATGCTGGCTCTGCTGGCTTGCCAGGTAGGAATTTCATTAGGGCTGTAAGTAAACAATAAAGCCACCTGTTTCTAAGTGTACATATGAAAGTTCTCTTTCATAAAGGTGCCAGGTCTGAAGAACCTTGACTATTTTATCTGTAAATTGTCTTGAATTGTTCCCTGGAAAATAATTTATGTGATAATTTTTTCTCACCTTTTAGATCTAAAACTTTTATTACTCTGGGTTGTGTGTGTAAGAGAGAGAAGAGTCTGGGAATACTGTTGAATAGAAGTGTGGCTTTCTGTATGGGCTATGCCGGGATCGAAAATTCTCAGGGTGGATGGCTTGGTGCTACCAGTGCATGCATGCCAATGTTACAAGCTAGAAGTCCCAGCAGATTTTTGAGGTTTTTTCCTAAATGCTCATAACGAAGCCTTTAAGTACTGAGCTGATAGCTACTTGTGAATCAGGACAAGAGAAATTCACCCATTGTTCAATTAGATAACTGTTAGCCCAATCCTTTCTAACTGGAACATGGATGGAACATATATTCTGCCAGCACAGGCTGCTGCAAAACTGCTGTAACGTGCTTTGTGGCAGCACAAGAACCCAACGTGTTGGCAGGAAGACTGGAAACGGGGAAGCAGTTGGGGTGGGAATATTGGGCCTGGGAGTATCCGGGTTTGGCAGCAATGCCTGCCAACTCCAACCCCCCTTCCCAGATCTGATCTACCTGCATGGGTCAACCAGTATGGCTGGCACAGGTTCAAGTTGGCCCATAGCAGCTGCTGAGGCTTACCCTTTGGAGACCTCCAGCAGCCAAAAGTCCCCCCTGCATCGGTCCCACTGAATCATCGCACAGGGAGTTAGGTAGGGTGGGCTGCACTTGTGTTTAATGTTCTTGCATGCTTCTAGTTTATGTGTTTTCCTTGGTATTGCCTTTTTTGTGGCTCATGGGAGAACTTTTTCCTCAGCCTATAATATTGTCTATAATACTCTATATAGACAGGACTCAGTTTCCATTTGTGAAGTCTCATTCTTTTATCTAAATTAGAAGCAGTTTTACAAAGGTATGTTATTACCATTAGAGAAGATAATGCAACTGGGGTTTCTTCTTGGAGACATGTTTTCAGCTACAATACAACACTAGAGGAATGGGTGTGGGAATTGAGAGCGCTGAAAACGTAAAAGAACAAAATTGAATCATTTGAGCTTGAGTGATGTTTCAGACACTTGGGAGGTATAAGTGGTGGTTTTAGTAATTCTTCCATAAAAATACAATCAAAATGGAGGATATCAATGCCTATGGCACCACAAATGGACTTAGGGCTCAATCCAGAGCCCTACAATGCGAGCGGTACGAGTGTACTGCTGGCACTGGTGTCATAAATGTGCCGTAAGGCACATGCAGTGTGGGCAGTAACCTCTTACTGCCCGCACTGTAACACCACTGGCCCTCTCCACCTGGAGACGGTGATGTGATGCCGTCAAGAGGTAAGATTACTCCTCGCAGGAATTTTGGGCAGGGTGGAAAGGAGTTCCTGGGTGAGGGGAAGGGCAGAATGGGGGGTGAGACTGGTGGCCACATTTGCCACCAGATTCCAACCTCTGAGTTGGGCCACAAGGCCCTCACCTCTTGCCAGCTAAATAGCCAGTGCAGAGGAGAGGAGACCAATCACCCACCATGTGCCCTTACCACACAGGAAGGGACGGACATCCCCTTCTCCCGAAAGGCGGCCTGGCTGCTGCGGGATGCAGTGGTAGCCGCTTGGCTACTGCTGCTTGCATGGGTGGCCAGGCAGTTCTGGATTGGGCTGTCCATGTCAGGAAGCTAGATCCAAATTTAAAAATATTCCAAAAGAGAAAAAAAAATGGAATTTGCTGTTTGAGAGGTAAACAGAGTTTCATAGATGAACGCAGTAGTTGCTGGTATTAGACCTCTGAAGAAGCGCTTGGGAAAAAAAAAAGATATCAGGAACGTTTCTCTTTCACCATTGCAGGGCCAAGTTTAGTACTTTAACCTCATGAGAAGTCTGGGAAGTTAATTAGTGAGAGCCATTGACTTTCATCTGGCTTTCCAATCTACTTCATGAGTAAAGTGGGATTTGAAGCTAGGAACCTATGATCCAAGCCTGACACTCTAACCGCAACACTACGCTGACTTGCCAGGTTGCTTGTAGTCAAGATTCAAACTCTAATGCTTTGGTAGGAACAGGACATGGGGGAGGGTGGCATTTTACAGCACTTTTACAGCACTCTGCACCAGCGGAACATGGGTTATTCCGGCTCTTCTCTTGCTTAGGATTGGTCAGTAGGTTACCAGTAAGAGACACGTTTCTAATCATGTAAAATGTTTCCGCTTCCAGTGCTTTCTAAGTATTTTAATTAGGCACCTCAAGATAGATGAGAAGGACTAAATAAAAGGTTAAATGTCCTGCCTTCAGTATTCCATGGATAATAGAAGAAAACAATCCTTGAATATTTTAATTTAATAAAAAGACAGCAACGTAAAAAAGATTTTACAATGTTATTTATAAACTTTTGTTCTGCTTGCATGCTAATTCCTGTGTACTAATGAGCCTCATTTAATGAAAATGTTTTGCTCATAAGTCACACTGAGACACCTGTTATTTTCCGAAGATCTTGTTAAATAATTAGAAGTGTGGAGAACAAATTGCCTTCTTTCATTTACATCAATAATTTTTTTTTGAATTTGTTGATCCCTGGATATCACAATTAAAATGTTCCTGTCAATCATGTAATGCTGTGGTATTTTGTAGCAAAAAGTACATGTTTAGCATGTTGAAATTATAGCTACCTCTCATCTCTCTAAAAGCAGGGGTGTTGGTTTTTGGTTTGTTGCTGCATTCACTAAATTCTTATAAGGGAGTAAATATTGCATTTTCTATTCTAGTCTTTTGATCTCACTGGACAGGAGCTAGGCAGACTCCAATGCAAATTTTCATGATCATTTTCTGGGTAAATCGGTGAGATATGAAGTCACAGTGCTGTTATTTCATTTGCTAAATTGAAATGAAATGAGATAACAGCATGCACAGTTATCTATATCTCATTTTTGCATTTATTTGCATAAAAATTGACAGAAGTAAGCAAAAGCTGTTAGTAAACACATCTGGGTATAATTAAATGCTGCTCAGGGATATCCTAAAATTGTGATTCTAAAAGTTGTGTAATGAGAAATGTAGGAAACATCCCCTTGTAAGCAAAAGATCTTTGTACAGTTAGACAATGGAATGTGTGAATGCATCGTTCCCATATTGGAAGAGAAAGATATATACTGTAGTCCAGCATGACCCAATGGCATCAGAAATCACCCTGATTTCAGTGGTAACCTCCTACTGTGGGGCAGTGTTTTCCAAAGTCCTACTTGGACTTTGTAAGGGGGGGTAACTGCTCAATGGCACCACTGCAATCATGGTGCTGCGGGCACCCACAGGCTGGGTGGTTAAGGGGGCCTCCTGCAGGGTCTGGGAGGTTCGCAGCCCCCTTTGTGGGTCTCCCCAATGTAGTGAAAAGTCCCAATTTGCACTTCCAGTTTTCGCGCGGAAAGGGGGAATGTCCCAGTAAAGGTTCCCAATGGTGGGTCAAGACCCATCACTTTGGGAAGTGTTGCTTTAGGGTGTTAAAGGAAATTTTAAAAGGAAGTAGAGAGATATAATCTATTGGACTTCCATTCTCTTTTTACCATTGCAAGGAGTTTGAGGGAAAAGCTGAAGGTTTCCCTGCACAACAATTCATTAAAAAAAAGAACATCTGTTGTCCTGAAGTCAACCCTTGCCTACAAATGATAACGTCAGTTCTCTTGTGGCTGGGAAAGACCTGTAGTATATCAGGAACTGAAGCAATACTGTGCCACTCAAAATAGCTTGTGACAGACCTTAATATTTTCCTGATGATTTAATAGCATAGTTCACTTGTGGAGATATTTCATCATCTTGGTAGAGTTCAAACACGTGCCTTTTTTGTGGCTCTCCCTGAGGGTTGATGGCAAACTCCTGTTGTTGCTAAGTCAAAAATTACGTTGGCTTTTGAAGGAGCAGCATCAGGAAACAAATGCTGTGAATCACAAGAATTTACTCCATGTGAATAAAATACTAAAATGGAAGGTAATGATGTTCAAGATTTGGCAGACTATTGTGGGGAATGCCTGTTCAAACAAAATATTAATTGTGGATACAGTATACAGTATATGCCTTTGCTAATGATTATTTTGCTTTGCATTTTAACACATATTGATGCAACCTTTATGTTCCTGCACAATTCTGTTCATTTCTGCATGCTGTGTGTGCTTTCTTTTTTGTTTTGATTTTTTGGAGGGATCCTAGTGTTTTTTTTTATCAGCCTCAAAAATGTTAGTTTGAAGCTTTGTTTACAGTACTTTTCATTATGTTCAGTTTTAGAGCATAGAGGTCTGGACAGCCCAAATTATAATTGTAAAGCAAAATCCAGCTCTGGAGATTTGCCAACTTACCATGGTGTACATTGTCATTTCTGAGTAAATTATGAATATGAGGCTGACATCTGGTTATTAACCAAGGGTGCTTCTTGAAATTCACCAGTTAATCAAAAACCAGCTCATCTATAAGGCAGGTGAAGGTACTGGTTTGAATAACAGGCTGAGAAAGTGTCCTGCATCCTATGTCCTGCTTCAGTGCACCTCCTGCCCATCTCCTTCACTATGCTGCTGCTGCTCCTTTCTCTTCTCACTTGGGCTTAAATCCCCTTGCCACTGCTGCTTCTTCCTGTTCTTCAAAGCAGGCCATTTGTGGACCGAGTTCTCAGGATCCTTCCTACCCTGTTTAAAAACAAGATTGTTTTTATTGTTTAAAAACAATAAACAGCCAGACGTGGCAGGGGAGTTGGTGGAAGAGGAGGAGTAGGGGGTGAAAATTGGAGGCATAGAGCACATTCGTACTCAGGTAACAGCCTTAAGCCAATGTGACCAATGTCATCACATTGGGCAACCATGCTTTGGTGGCCCCCGCACCAGCACAGCGAACATTTTGTCTGCTACTGCAGCCAGGATCTCTATGGGCTGTAAGCAGTGATGTCATGCACCCACTACGCACCACTACGTGAGTACCGGTTCCTAGAAGTTGAGCTGGCCCCGCCCACTCAAAGCTGGCCCCGTCGGCTGGTTGGCTCAGCACCTGCGCATGCGTACTGCACGCCTGCAGCCATTGCCTGCACTTTCTGTGAGGAGGCAGGCAGGCAGGCAGGCAGCGTGGTGGTGGCGGCAGCAGTGGAGCGAGAGGACCGGAGGCAGCAGCAGTGAGGGAAACCCGGGAATAAGGCAGCAAGTGTGAGAAGGTAGGCTGCCTGGGGCTCCCGCTCCCTCCAGCCGCGCAGATCCAGTGTCCTGGTTCCTCCTGCAGCCTCCCCCCAGCCCCCACGCGGTCTTTTTTTGGTCGCCCGTTCCCCCTCCTGCTCCTTGCCGGTTCCTTGCATTTAACATTAAAGTTAAATGGCTCCCTGTCCCAAAAGGGCTCACAATCCAGTACAGTCTAGCCTGCTATTTAACTAGGGAACAGTTGAAGCAAAATCTGTATACACACACATCTCTTGAAAGCAAAGCAATAGAAGTTAAATCCACACTAACCACAAGCTGAAGTTATTACAAACATGATCACATCCATGGCAACCATCATGACATCATTTCCGGCTTATGACGTCACTTCCGGTGGGCGGACCCCGACAAGTCCCAATCAAAAGTGAGTACCTGTTCCTAAATCATTTGGATGACACCACTGGCTGTAAGTCAGTGGGACGAGCAGAGCAGCTTTATTGGGGCCCTCCCACCAGCCACTGCCTCTGAACGGCCCAAAATGCCCCTCCTGGAAGCAGTTAACAGTGATGTCATCATGTCATCACTATTTCCAGGTGCAAAGCTTTTTGCACAGCACCACATGTGCTCTTCTTGGTGAGTGGGGGGCCCTACAGGAATTCCCTCCAGTGGGCCTCATGGCTCCTGGAGCTGGCCCTGTTCATACTGACCTGCATGCACAGAAAGAAGGGCAGGTGGAGTGTGAGCATTGCTTTGGGTACTGATTTAGGGCCTATATCCAGGAAGTACACTTTTGCACTGGCGGTAATTAATGTTGCAGTGCTGGTGCTGAGGCCAGTGTCATGAAGATGCTTCAGCCAGTGGTAAGTGGTACTGACAGCCAGTGGTGCAGGGGAGGCCTGTGGGAGGAACTGGGCTAGGGTGGTCTGAGTGGTGGATTGGGCCTGGGAGGGGGTGGCAGTCTCTGCTGCAGTATCCTATGCCCCCTCCCTGGCCAGGACGCCTGACATGGGTCTCCTCGGATCAGTGCCACTCAAACGTTGGCGCAGATCTGAGAAGACCAATGGGTAGACCAAAGGAGCTGCTGGGGCTCAGCACAAACTAGAGGAGCAAATACTAGAGGCACAAACTAGAGGAGCAAATACTCTGGCAGCTGCATCAGCATCCACAGGATACACTGGTAGCCACCACAGTTTCATGAAGTGTCATTATTGTAATACGTTGCACAGTCAAAAGGGACTGATAGTGTGTTGACAACTTGCAGCCTAGTCCTTCATAAATTCCTGTGCAGTGATGCAGTGCATGGGCTATGTTGCATCTCATGAGGGGATTTTTGGCTGCTGGATTTTTCCTTGGGCTAAGCCTCAGCAGCCACTATGGGTCAGCTTGGAACAGTGATATCACTGGAGCAAGTCTGCATTGATCCATGCGGGTGGATTAGACCTGGGAAGTTAGTCTGAATATAGCATGCACCAGCACTGGGAGTCCCACACTCTCCCTAACTTGCCCCCCCCATCACCATCCTATTCTGCTCTCTCCCACCCATTCCATTCCCTCTCCTGGCCCTTCCTCTGCACCTAAGCTGGACCTTACTGCTCTGGAGGGCCTCCCAATGACTGCCAGCACCAATGGTGAAGGCTTCGGCCCCCTTGCTGGTATGCCTGTAGCAAAATGCTTTATGGCATTGTTGTGACAGTGTGCACTGGCAAAATGCATGTTCCACTGACACAGTCCCTTTTACGATTGGGCTGTTAGTGCAGTGCTGTACTCTGCACTGTTTTATTTTCTATAAAAACAATAAACAAAAGCAAAAAATTAATATCTTTTCACCATGGCTGTGAATAAAATGTCTTCCACTGAACATGAATTCTGCAACAATACACACACACACACACACACACACACACACACATCTTCTATGAAAACGTATCATGATGCTTAGCTTAAGCCTACATTACAATGTTTTATGAAGGCCACCTCCTCCACAGGTTTACATAAGTCTGGATGTGCTTAATGAGCCATGGAAATTAATTAATGTGAAAGCATTCCTGTTATCCTCAATTTACTCAAATACCAAACTCTGTCCTTCCAAAGTCATTCCTACTTTTTAGCTATTTGTTTTGGCCTCAGTATTTTCTGTTGGTGCATGATATTTTAGTAAAAATTATTCAGAGTGATGCTGCCCATTTAGCACACATCCACAGTCTGACACAATTTTTGAAATCTTTGAGGAAAGGGGATCACAAAGCAGCCATGAAAAATAACACCCTCAAGTCATAAACACTTGTGTGATCAAAGATCACATCGCTAGAGTAACACTTTTATATACTTTGCTGGAGAAATTTACGTGTGGCATTTAATTCTACATGACCTAGAGTGTAGGAAATGCAAATGAACTAAAGCAGACAGTATTCTCTATGGTAACATACAAACAGATAGATAAAAAACAAATTGGAGAAATTGTAAACTTCATATTCCAGAAGCATTGTGTTTTTGTGTTGTCTTCAGTAATAGAAATTAAAATGTTTCTATCAATTTATTTTATTTATCTCTGTGTGTTCAACCATATTTTTCAGGACATTTAGCCTTCAGGTGATTATCTGTTGTTGTTGCAGTCATCATCTAGTGCAGTGATGGCAAACCTTTTGGGCTTGTGTGCCAAAACTTTGAAAAATGCTTAACTTGATTCTGCTGGCTTGTCAATCCCCCTCCCAAACAAAAGAGAAACAGTTCTTTATATTCATTTAAACAAAAAAATACAGTCCAATCATGTGTGGTGCTATGTATTCAAAAAGAAACATCAAATGATTGCAAAAAATGTAAAATAGACTCAATTTTTGTCAGGTGTTGGTGAACACTGTTGTGTCACCCCAAACATTGTGGTATGTCACCATTGACACACGTGTCATAGGTTTGCCATCACTGATCTAGTGGAAGTGGTGGGGAGAAAGGTTTCCCCTTTGCTGCACTAAACCAGAATAATGAATGAAATACATGGCTGAACTATTTCAAGTCACTGAAAACAGTTTGAAATATCCAAACCTATGAAGTGACTATAATATGAAGAACCTGGTAGTCCACAAAGTAGCTAGTGGAGTACATTCAGTGTGGTAGATCAGGAAAAAAAAACCAAAAAAAAAAAACCTCCAGTTTTCTTCCGAATACTGTGTTTGCCTGATCCTAAAAGCAAATGAACAATCACATGGCTTGCATTTAAATTAATTTCTAAAGTATCCATTTCAAAAGAAATTAAAGTCCATCATTAAAAATAACTCAGCAGGTTCCCCTTTTAATGAGTCTCTGGAGCCTAATTTGGCCCACCATGAAACAAGTGACTTCAGAGTCCCCTCTTGAGTAGGGTCAAAAGATTACCCAGTCTACTGCAGCCCATATATTAATGTTGCCACTGTGTTGCAGAATTTCTGTCTTTGAGCCACTGCACTGTGGGGAAGAAAAAAAACACTTGGAACAGATCTACACCAGCACAAGAGGACAGAGGGTAGTAGAAATGGGAGGATACCAAAAGCTAGTCAGAAGTTTCCTTTACACTTGTGTTAAGTAAAGCAAAGCATTAACCAGATAATCAGCTATTTCCAACCTTTTTCAACTCATGGCAGACTGATATGGCACTAAAATTGTCAAAGTACACCTTCGTATGTTTTTTGTTTTACAATTGACAAAGCATTCTGTGCTCCTGGTTGGGGGGGGGGGGCTCACATTTCCCTTATGAAGAAAGACTGCAGTGTTTGGGGCTCTTCAGCCTAGAAAAAAAGGCGCCTGAGGGGGGACATGATTGAGACATACAAAATTATGCACGGAACAGATAGAGTCGATAAAAGGATGTTCTTTTCCCTCTCTCAAAACACCAGAACCAGGGGGCATCTGCTAAAACTGAGGGTTGGGAGAGTTTAAACAGATAAAAGGAAGTACTTTTTTTACCCAGCGGGTAGTTAATCTGTGGAACTCTTTGCCACAGGAGGTGGTGATGGCATCTGGTCTGGATGCCTTTAAGAGGGGATTGGACAGATTTCTGAAGGAAAGGTCCATCGTGGGCTATAGGCAATGATGGATTGTGCAACCTCCTTACATTGGTGGTGGGCTACTTCAGAGTACCAGGTGCAAGGGAGTGGCAACAGGATCTAAGCATCTTGTTGTCTCATGCCTCCCTGGGGTACCTAGTGGGCCACTGTGAGATACAGGAAGCTGGACTAGATGGGCCTTTGGCATGATCCAGCAGGGCTCTTCTTATGTTCTTATGTTCCCAATGGCCCTACTAATAAACTAGCTTCCCCCTTATTCCTAAGGCACATCTGTGAATTATTTGCATCACACCAATGTGCCCCTATAATTCCATATTATCAGGAACTATTGCAATACAGGGCTATATGTAATCTCTGATAATGTGATCAAGACATAAGAATTTATGGAATAATTATTCAATTGTCATCACGTAATGTAGTTAGTTAATGTTAGGTTGTTATTCTACCCCTGCTAACTGGGCAAGAGGCACTTTTTCAAGTGGTGTTCCTCTTATAATCAGCAGGGGGAGAGTAATTGTCCCTCTTCACCCCTGCACAGTGTCTTTTCTAGTGGCTGTTGCTGGTGGTGTTCTGCATTTTTTAGATTGTGAGTCCTTTGGGGACAGGGAGCCATTTAACTTTATTATTATTACAATTTGCATGTAAACTGCTTTGTGAACTTGGTGTTGAAAAGCGGTAAATAAATATTGTTGATTGGTTGGTTGATTTTTAGGGTGGCTATTAATAATTAGTACTGGAATACATTTCAGCTGGAAAAGCTACATAGTCTGTATGCCATAACACACATTCTGCTGCCAATCAGAGCCCATAGGTCAAGGAACTATCTGTGGGTTAGGCTGAAACCATTTCATGGAAACATAGCAATAAACATGAAGAATTGCTAATTATTTTGTTTAGGTCTGGTAAACATTTGCATTGTTTCTGTTTTAAGCGTAAACATGTTTTTAGGCAGCATTTAAAAATAATTGGCCAGCTGTAAAAGAAGGTCCCTTTACAGGGGTGATGTACTCTGAATGGAAAGCAGCATAAATTGATACATTCAATGCCCGTGTACTGAATTTGCAGAGTCTATTTAAGAATTCTTTGTCTTAAAAGGAGCTGCTATGTTATATAGATGCTTTTTACAGAGTATGAACCATTGGTTATAAACTCTAACAATCTGTTCTATCTCAGTATTCATGCTAGCTCTGTGTTCAGTAAGCAGACTGCAAACTATTACAGATAACTATATGGAGGATGAAAAGTTGACCATATAAATAAAATCCAGACTTTAACAACATACACCACTCTTCAGCAAAATGATAAGGCAAGGTCATTGTTTAAATTGATGGCAAGTTGATTAAAGTCCAGAAAGGAATGCAGAGCACCCAACAACCAAACCTCCATGTTCATATTGAGAAAGTATCATATTGTCGGATGAGAGGAACTTTTACGTGCAACCTATAATTTTCATTCACTGCTTTGAGTTGTAGTTACGACCGGTTGCTCCAATAGTTTTAAATAGGAATGAGCCAATTCATGGGTGATAGATACATTAATGACTATTAGCCACAATAACCAGTATAAGGACTCAATCCTGAGCCCTCCAAGTGCAGGCGGTGGGTTTGCTGCCATGCCCCAGGGGGCTACAATGCACAGTTTGGGAACCACTGGCATAGTGACTAGCAACTAGCTTGATAATTTCAGGGGATGCTGTGGACAGGTAGACCCACATGATCTATGGTTTCAACATCTGTGGATGCTGACACACACTCCTGGTTGACCTTCTTGCTTGGGAAGTGTTAGACCAGTTGGGACTGTTAAAAAATAAAATAAAAATTAAGCGTACTGAACGTACCGCTCCTCCCTCAACAGTCTGGGTTAGGCAAAAAAACTGCTATTCATGTCCAATTAGAATGACAGCAAAAAATCCCTACCTGGCCCTCATAATGACCAACCAGCTAATCTCAGACATATGTAAATACCCATCATAGTTTGTAACCTGTGGTGGAGTTTTTCTCCATAAATCTGTTCAATCCTCTTTTAAAGGAACGTAGGCCTGATGCTATCACCACAACTTCCAGGAAAGAATTCCACAAATTACACGCTAGGTAAAGAAACATTTTCTTTTGTCTGTTCTAACTCTCCCAACACTCAGTGGATGTCCTGTGGTTCTGGTGTTGTGTGAGAGGGAAAAGAGTATCCTTCTATCCAGTCTACCCACCCCTTGCATAATTTTTCATGTTTCAGTCATGGCCCTCAGGCCTCGCTTTTCTAGAGCCCCCAACGCTGTAGCCTTTCCTCAACCTATTAATTACTTTGGTCACTCTCTTCTGCACCTTTTCTAGTTTTGTCGAAGAGCATTAAAAAATTGATTGATTGATAGAACATATCCCATATTGGCAGTGGAAACAGAGGAAGACTAGTAGTCTGCAGTGCAAATTGGCTGCATTTGCATTTTGGCTAACTGGCTAACAGTGGACAGTTTTGTCTTCTCCCAAATAATCTAAATAACAAAATGTAAAATTTGCCTATGGATTTTCTGCTGATTTTTTTAAAAAAATAAATCCCATCATTTTGTCAAGTGGCCATCAAATGCATCATTATTCTGTCTATGAAGTGTTCTTTATCACCGAAAGTGTCATTCATTGGATTGACACTTTAATAGAAATTACAATGATTACTCATGATAACTATACTTATCTGCAACACTTTCACAGTACTCATGTACAGTTTTATTTTAGGATCTCACAGTGCTTTATGGGCATTTATCTATATCATTTCACCCTCATGCAAAATGTGCAGCTTTCTACCTTGTATAGAGGTAGATATTTGAAAAGAGGGTCCATGCAATGAATTTTCCTGAAGGCATATACTCAGTCTGCAAACAGTATACTTTTGAGTCAAGGATTGGCTTTTTAGTGGTATCCACTTTTTTTTTCTTTTTTAAAAATCACTAGCCAAATACAGGAGGAAAAGTACAAGAAACTGAGTACAATACATACAGTATTTCCTACAATATAACTTTGCAATTTTTTTTTTAAACTAAGGTATACTCTCTACCTTTCCCTATATTTTTAATAGGCAAAGTATCAGCTGGCATGCTAAAAGGTATACCACCAGAAAGTGTTACAGAAGAGAACTAATGCTTGTCTGCATTACAATCTGCTAGGAGATCCAATCGGTCAATCCTCCAGGAGGTCAAACCTGATTGCTCCCTGGAAGGACAAATTCTGAAGCTGAAGCTCAAGTACTTTGGCCACCTCATGAGAAGAGAGGACTCTTTAGAAAAGACCCTCATGCTGGGAAAGATGGAAGGCAAAAGGAGAAGGGGTCGGCAGAGGATGAGATGGTTAGATAGTATCACTGAAGCAATAAACATGAAATTGGGTGAACTCAGGAAGCTAGTGGAGGACAGGGAGGCCTGGCGTGCTGTGGTCCATGGGGTCGCGAAGAGTCAGACACGACTTAGCGACTAAACAACAATGCTTGTCTACACAATATGCTTCTAGTCAAGAAAGTTATGTTTTAGTATTGTTCCTGTAGTTTTCTTTCTTCCGCACATTAAATTTTAGTGGTATGATTGGTCTAAAATGAAATCATTTCCTCCTGCCACCACAAGTGTTGCTTGGGGTGGAGGGACCAGAGTTGTATCACTTAGAAGTTCAGAAATACTCCATGAAATAAGTTCTGGTAGAGTTTGGAGGATAAAATCATATTCAAAAATACTACGATCTTAAAATTACAGCGTTTTAAAAATGCTCACCTTAAAAGAAGGGATTTAATGAAAAAATGTTCCTAAAAAATTCTTCCACACATTTATTCAAGCAACTGTCTTCTCAAACCTTTTAGCACTGGGACCCTCTTTTTAGAATGGCAAACTGTCCAGGACCCACTGGGAGCGCAATCCTAAACTGGAGTTAGGCCTGCATAAACTAAGCCAGCAAAGTTTGGCCAGCACAAGCACAAGTGCCACCATAAAGCAAGTTTGGACTACTCTCGGAGTTGGGGAGGATGGCGCGCGTCTGTGTGCTGGCCTCTCTGACTCCGAGAGTGGTCCAAACATACTTTACGGTGTCCCTTGTGCCGGCCAAACTTTGCTGGCCTAACTGTGCCGGCCTAACTCCAGGTTAGGATTGCCCTCTGAAAGTGATGTCATGGCTAGAAGTGCCATTATTGTAACACCAGAGCCTAAAGCTTTCCTGAGGATACAGCCATAAGTTGGGTTATTTCTCAGCCATTTTCCAATAGCAAAGTGAATCATAATTTTTTTTTAAAAAACCTATTTACAACCTTGACACAAGCAAAATAACCACACAGCCTTCCCCTTTTCCAGTGTCCTATCTTCCTTTATTTTCAACTAGCTTGTCCTTACCCGGCGTTGCCCGGGTATTTATTTATCCCAAGCTTCTATTAGTCAGGAAAAGGAATGAATTCTATCTGTAGTGTAAAATTGAAGTAATGTTATGTACAGGAAATTAAAAGCATAAGTACAGTATAAAAATTATAAAGTGAAATCTTTTACAAACTCACTATAATATTAATTTAACTCAGAACTTTATTACAAACAACATTTGTAGTTTCACCTCCATGAGCAAGAATAAATAAATTCTTGGATGAACCCACCCTTGAGCAAGTAACATAAAGTTGTCTGTGGGAGAAACATGGTGATCTCAAATCCACTCTGCAGTACATAATAGAGTGCCCCTGTGACTTGTTGATCGTGATCAAGAATGCAAGTCTCACTGGAAATTGCAATCTCTTAAAATTAAAGGCAGATCCGTCAGAATGAGTGTTATCCATGGGATAAAAAACTGTTTCACCCTCTCCCTTTCTTAAGATAGTTGCTTCCATTACAGTACCCAGCATCTTCTTGACACACAGCCTTGTGCCGTTGCAAAGTTTTGGCGGGTCAAGGTTCCGTAGTAAAATAATTGGAGATCTCACTGTAAGTATAAGATGATGTGGCAATCCAGCCAGATCAAGTAGGTTTAGGAAGTCTGATGGGAAATTGACGACCTCATTGGCATCTACTACAGTATCGACTACGCCTGGTAACATGGCAAATATTTGAGTGGAGTCCAAGACCGGGGCATAATGATTTCTAAAAATTCCCAGAAGGTTCTACAGAGTTCTATTTGACTAAACTTGGGCTTAAATGTCATTGGGACTGTCACCAATCAGCTCAGCGACCCTGAAAACTATGGATTCAACACTAATATTGGGCGTTTTTGATTATTTTTACATGGCACCCCCTTCCCACCGCCACCTCTAGGGATGCTAGGGATGTCGTACCCCCACAGCGTTTTTCCCAGATTGTAATGTGTACCACGTTTGGTGTAAATTGCTCCAGGCATTCCAGAGTTATACGGGAACATACACACACACATGGACATTTTATTTTGCACCCCTTCTCACATCCCACACCGATGGGGGTCAAACCTGGACTCAAACGGCGGCGGGAACATTGCCGCTCGTCTCGGTGACCCTGGAAACAATGGATTCGACGCAGATATTGGCCGTTTTCGATCATTTTTATGTGGCACCCCCTTTGCACCCCCACCCCTGGGGTGCTAGGGGGGTCTGACCCCCGCAGTATTTGTTGCTATACCGTAAGGCATATGCGTACCAAGTTTGGTGTCAATCGCTCCAAGCGTTCCAGGAGGTCATGGTGGACATTTTGTTTTGCACCCCTTCTCGCCCCCCACACTGACGGGGGCCGAACCCGGACTCAAACGGCATCGGGAGCATCACCGCTCGTCTCGGCGACCCCGGAAACTATGGATTCGACACCAAGATTGGCCATTTTCAATCATTTTCAGTTTCAATCATTTTCACGTGGCACCCCCTTCGTACCCCCTGCAGTGTTTGTCGCCAGGCCGTAAGGCATATGTGTACCGAGTTTAGGCATTCCAGAGCGCGCGCACGCACACACGCACACACACACACACACACGTTCTTCTTTATATAGAGAGATTATGGCTGCACTAGGTGCTACAGGGCCCTCCTGAAATGGCTTGTGAGAAACACTGCGTAGGAATATTATTTATTTGATTTGTACTCCATCTTTCTCCCTGAAGGGCACTAGAAGCAGTTAGTTGCTATCAAGTCCACCACCCAGCTAGTTGCTATCAATAACCATACACAAGAACGGAGGCTGGTAAAGGTTTCAAAAGAAATACTTTACTCACAGTTCATAGTTGCTTACATAAATCTTCTGAAATGATCAGAGGTCCTAGTATTTTAGAAAACCCTAGAGCTGTTCCCTTTATGTGGAAGTGTGGTGAGGATCATGGGGCGGGCAAGGAGTCTTGGCACAGCACATCCTTCTCCTGTGATGGTCTGGAAAGAAGAGAGAATGTGAGAAGGAGGGAAGGAAGGAAATAGCGTTAAGGATCACACTTTCTGCAAGAACCATAGAGGGAACAGGTAAAGAGTTCTGAGGTGACTTGATGTTATACTGCCTTTCAGAGTCCTGAAGGCGGCATTGCAATCAAATCCCAAAACCATTTTCATCAGTATGACTAGGATCACTAAGACAAGGATAACTAAGACTTATCAATTGTCTTGGTCAAATCCAATTGAGGTAGATGCCACTGATGAAGCTGTTTCGTTGCCTTAAGCCCATTTTAATGTATTGGCTAGTCTGATGGGTTTTTTTTTTTTGTTACTGATGTTCAATAGTTATTTTTGGTTATTGATGTTTAATTGGTTAACTAGGACACTATTGCATAACATATTTTGCTTTTGCTAATTCTTAATGCATTTTTTTTTCATTAACAGACACAGAAGTGGTGTATAAAAACAGGCATGGACATGTTGTTAAACTGAACGTAGAAACAAATACAACAACATTATTGCTGGAAAATGCAACTTTTGTAAGTATTAACTTTATTATTAATATGTACATATCTACTTATTAAGTTTTCGTTGAATGTTTATTAAAATCGTTATTTGTGGAACAGTCCTATTCCCTAAGCCCATAATATGCATATGTCTTGCCTCCAATTGGTCTTCTCAGACCTATATCAGTTATTTAGCTGGTGTAAGTACAAGAAGAGTTTGGGGAATGTTAGACTATGAAAAGGGTGATAGGATCTTGGTTTGTACCACTGCCACTAAGTTTTTCCCCTGGCGCGCCTCCCCAAACTGCTCATGATCCTCCCCTGGGATAAGCCCTGGATGGACTGGGCTGTAAATTATACATCTAGGTGACCTAGTGGACCTTTTAACAGCAGTCACACATCATGAAGCTGAGAAGGCACAATTTCAAAGGCAGTGTAGAAAGCAACAACCAATAATGAATTTTTTCCCCTTTTTTTCTTGACAATATGAGATGTGCTGTGGTGGTGCAGTGTGGTAAGATCAATACTTAATAAATGAAACCAAGCATAAGCTGATTCACACACAATCACACTAGTTGCAGCAATGAGATAACTTCCATGCTCTTTTCAGTTGAGAATAACATCAAAACACTCATTAGAGATTCTTCTAATTCAGTGGTCATGGAACAGGGGTAAATTAGCCCAAATGGGGTAAAAATGAAATTCCTGGGGGTAATGGACGGTAGCCAGGCATGCATATGAATCTAAGCGATTCCCTGCAAAGACTTGTTCCTCCGTGCGCCCGCTGTCTGTGCCTCCATCTCTCTCTTTAAACTCGGGCAACAAGCCCTGCAGCGTGTCTCCGCGCTCTGATCAGCCAAGCCACGCTAATTGGGTAGCCAATGAGGAAGCAGCCTGAGAATTTAGCGGGGGCCTTTGGCGCCCTCATTGGCTGGCCGTGGTGGCTGAGAGGCTGACTGTTCCATAGCAGGACTGCAGTGCATGCCGCCTGCCTCGCTGCATTGTGCACTTGTGTGATGGGACGGCTGGTTGGAGGTGGGGGTCTGGCCATTGAACTGGTGAGTAAAGGCTTCTGTCCAGGTTTTTAAGCGAGCACAAAAGGAGAAGGAGGGTCAAGTATAGAGGATGAGGCACAGCGCTGTCTGAGATCAGGGAGCTGAGGATGAGGCTTTGTTGCATGCAGCGTTCCAAGCGTTCTGATCTGCAGCAACAGATGAAATGTTTGGATGATTGCCTGGTGCTTCCAAGTGTGCCTCTGGAGTGCAATCATTTTCCCCGTCTGTGTCTGGATTCAGTCCGTGCTGCAATAGTGTCATTGGTAGCTCCTGGCTCAAGGTGTTGATCAAGCAGGAGAATTTTAAAGGGCAGGAAACTATACACGTTTTACAGAGGAAAGTTTGTGGCTGGCGGCTCAGTACAAATGAAATAAGGGCTAAGCCCACCCCCAAGTAATTCCACTGAGGAACCGCAGATTTGTTACAATATTAAATAAATTGGGCTTAACCCCCCCCCGCAGTGTCTTTGTACTACAGAAGCCTCGTGCATTAATTAATTAATCAAATAAAAATTAATCAAATAAAGCTCATTAATTAATCAAATAAAAAGCAATGGGTTCCAATATGTAATTTTTTTCTTTTGTTCTGGCGGGGGGGGGGGGATTGACACACCAGCAGAGCTGAGTTACGAATTTTCCAAATTTCTGATACACCAAGCCCAAAAGGTTCACCATTACTGTTCTATATGCATGCCCGGCTGTGTGTGTTACAGTACTGTAGTGTACAAGGACCTGACACTGTGCAGTCCGTCAGGCCCTTGTGTACAACATGCTTCCCTGCATGATGCCCCGGGCCCCATCTCCAAGTCTGCCTGCTTCTTCAGTAGAGTCGACTAGTTGCTGCGTCATTGAGAGAGACAGGACAGTGCCTCTCCTGAGAGGACACCTATCTTTCACTGGTAGTTTTAGTAAGTACCTGTATTAAAAATCAAATCAAGGGGGTAACGCCGGCGTATCTAAATATATTTTGGGGCAAAAGGTAAAAAAGTTCCCTGACCCCTGTTCTAATTCTTAAGCAGCAAAGTTTGCATGTTTGTAGCATCATTTGTGCATTTTTGGGTCAAAGTTTTAGACAAATATCAGCTCAAATAGAATCCCCCCCCAACTCATTTTTCATACTCTTGGATCAGGGGGCAAGCCTAAGGATGTTTTTGAGCTTTGAAGAAAAGCAGCTGTGCAATCCCTGATCTTGCCTTGTCTTGAAAACATCCAGTGAAAAATCCTATAGTATTTGCAAAGGCTTTTCTTACAGTCGCTTAGCTCTGTTCTTGGCCTATATTTTCTCTACTTCTTAGCTAGCAATAAGACTTTCCTCCCAGAAGCCCCGGTGTTGAATGAACATTAGGTGAATTGCAAATTAGGCAGCTTAATAGTTACTACCAACACTATGAGTCACTTCAGATTTCTTAGGGGGGGAAAAAAAATTCCACCCAGCTAAATTATGGTGCTTCCGCAGTTCATAAGATATGGCCAAATTCTGGCTGTATTGTTGTGATGAATAACTGAATTTAAGAAAAAAAGTAAAAAAAAATCTGAAATTTATTGTAACACATGCAAATGTATAGCTTGCTACATTTAGTTCACAGCACTGTTAACAGCCTCAAGAACTGTTGCTTATAATTGCTTTGACATGCTAGCTGCTTGTGTGATCAGGTTTGGTGCATATCCATTTTATTGACACTACTCATAGCAATGTGACAAATCTGCTCATACACTGTGGGCGCAATCCCGAGCATGCATTTGGCTGGCGCATGTCAGTTGTAGCAGACAAAGACAGCTATAAGGCATGTCTGCGCCACTCTGGGAGGGAGAAGGGCCAACGTGGGCAGTCGCACCAGCCCACAGAGGCCAAATGTGGCCTCTGTGCTGCCCATGTAAGCCGGGGTTCTGCTGGCCAAGTTTGGCCAGTGCAGGGCCCCCGGGAGAGCGGGAAGAAGGCAGGAGGGAGGTGAATCAGTGTGGAGGGAGGGCTGAGAGAGGGCAGGCCAGCACAGGGAGGAGGGAGGATCCAGGTGGAGGGTGTATTATAATGTCCGGTCCTGGCCTGGTCAGCCTTGCATGGGCTTCTCAGATTTGTGCCAGTGATTTTGCTGGTGCAGATCCAAGAAGCTCTATTGGGGGTACTGGGACTGCTGGGACATACCCTGAGGTGAACTCCAGTTCCTATGTTGTGCTGGATACAGCGCAGGTCTGTCTGCCTGGCTGTTCCAGCACAGTATAGATTGGGCTGCCCAAATCATACAAAGTGACCTTCAATTCTGGGCCATGTCCAGCTAATGCATCTTAAGGCACAATCCTATGCCACACTGGAATGGCGAGGCCAACTCGGCAGCGCCATTTCCGACACTGCATAGGAGAGGCTCCCTTACTGTAGGGGAGTCTCCAGCCTCCCCATCTGCTCCTCAGATTTGTGCCTGCTAAAGAGTGGGTGCAGATAAGAGACCGCACGGCCTGAATTGGGGCCTCGTGGCCTCGTGGATGGGCTTAAGATGTGGCCTAATTGCCACTTCCCAAGCCCGTCCACGTCCTGCCCAAGTCCTGCCTCCCCCCTCCCACCAGTCCCTATTCCGATATGAGACGGAGCCTCCCTTGTGCCAACTGGCTTCGGTCGGCACAAGGGATGCTCTCCATTGGCGCTCTGAAGCCAACGCTATGAGTAGTGTCGGCTTCAGAGCTGGAGCGCCGAAGCGGGGGTGCTGCTTGGTGCGCCGGTGCTCCGCCCCTTGTGTTGATGCTATGACATAGCGTCAACGCATGAGGAGGGGTAGGATTGCACTGCCCATTTTGAGTCGATTCTTCTCACCAGTATACTTCACATTTCAACTGTATTTGGTCCTATTTTTTGCATGTGTGCTGGTAGAGAAGAATTAAAGGATAGTGTCAGATGAGTGAGCAAAGCTAAACATGTTTTGGCTCATTTATCTTGATTAGGCCAAGTGAAAGTTGGGAATATGCAGCCAAAAGCACAGATTTAGAATTGTAATCTCCACAAAGTTCTTGGCACTGAATATTTTGCAGTATTTTCATAGCTCTGTAAGTGAACATTCCTGAATTTTCTTCATGCATTACCCCTTTTCCTTCTTGACTGGAAACTCAGTTCAGCATCTTAGTGCAATTATATTTCTCTCAGTGACTAATGCAGGGTTAATTGCAATACTTGTTTACATGGCTACATTTAATTTAAAAATTTTTCCTGCTACACATTTATTGAGAACTTTATAATCATAACTGCATTAAGCAACAGTAAATAAACATGCAATCTTAATAACTGTAAAATTTATTTATTTCAGAAATTTATAATCTGCACATTCTCAATTGCACATTCTCAATTAGTGAACAGAAAAAAAGACATGCAATGATCCAATCGTATCCAACTTTCCAGCACCAATGCAGCCATGATGCAGCCCCATAGTATGGGAACAAATATATCCTTAAATTAAGGAGGCCTTCATGATTTTACAGCTCCCCCCTTTGCTGAATGCAACTCATACCCTTTTGGCACACAGCTGCATCAATGCTTTAAAGTTGGATCGGATTGGCTCCACAGAGAGATATTTTGTCTATTTCTGGTGGTCAAACTGGATAAGATGATTTTTTTTAAACCTGTACTTTGTGCCCTGTGTGGCAGGTAGCAGCTGCAGGAGACACAATTTCTATTGGGAAAGAAAAAAATGATTCAGAAGGAAAGAGTTTGACCTTCACCCAATCTGAATAGAGACTACACATGGCCATTTAATGCAAAGTGTTCTCTTAACAAAGATTTCTTGTCCTTGCACCTAGTTTGAACCTGTATCAGCTTGCTATTCTAGGAATTAAAAAAAGTTTCTACAGACAGATGAAATACCTAGACAGATGAAACAAAGAGTTTGCTAAAGCAATCTGGAAATCAGTGGAACCTATAAAGTGTTATGGGTGCACCATTTAATGGACATATGCTACAGGCCAGCATAATGCAGAGGCCAGCATATGCTGCAAATTTAACTTCCATCAGGTGGTGACAAAAGCTGAGAATGGAATATCATAGGAGTCGAAGAAATTACTGCAAAATTATATTTTTGTACGTAGAATAACAGACCA
The DNA here is from genome assembly GCA_029204185.1 of Lerista edwardsae. NCBI lineage: Eukaryota > Metazoa > Chordata > Lepidosauria > Squamata > Scincidae > Lerista > Lerista edwardsae. Next base: position 9,908,179 of record JAJKFI010000014.1, read on the forward strand.
CATTAGAAGTTGGTGTATGATTTGTGTTTGCCCAACATGCACTGGGATGAGCCAGTACATGGGTTGTTATAATAAATTTCCGAGCTGTGCCAGTTACGTCAGCATCATTGTTGAAATTAAGACCCTGAGGGCAATAAACCTGGATAATTTCAATGTGATGTCCAAAGCAGCCCTATCAGCTTAGCCTTAACATTACTCATTTAGGGCCCAGTCCTACAAATTGGACTTACAAATGTTCCCTTACCTTGAGAAGGTTTCTATCACTGCTGCCCCATTGCAGGATGCAACATCAGTGCTGGAATGTTGGATAGGATTTGGCCTTTAATGATATATGTTGTAAATTAAGTTATGGACATAACACTGATATTGTCCTTACTCTCATGTGCTCCAAAATGTTAAAACAAGCACATGAATGAATTCTTCTGTTCTGTTTCTGCTGTAATTTGTTTTCCAGTTGAGTTCAGCTATGAATATGAAACAGAGTAAGGTTCAGAATGAAAAGTGTTGCATAAGAATTCTGCATCATGTTAGATATTGTTTATAATTTTTCAGAGCGGTGACAAATGACCAGCAACCAACAGTTTCGTGTACTGGGAATTGTAAATAAGAAGTTATGTACAAAGTAATACTAAAAGCTTTTCCTTACTCTAAAGGGTTTCCTTACTATAAATTTAGGTATGATTTTTCTAGTGTGATAAAACACAGCATAAAATGCTTGTACTGCACAAGTTGAAGCATAGTGAAGATTTTGGACTAAATAGTGTTACATTAAAATATCAAAGAAGGAATGTTATGGTCCACTCCTAAGCAGGATAGGCATGTGCAGTGTTGCAAATGTGCCATAAGGCATGTTGTGGCAGTAAGGAGGATCATGGTGCTTGCAGACAGACATGCTCTGGCTTACAGGTCCTTTTCAGAGACCAGCTCCAGTTGGAGCAGCTAGGCTCACCGCAGGGCAGCAGGTGGGTTGGGAGGAGGAGTGGAGGCAGGGAGGGTGTGTTATGAAGTGGCAAGGGGTGTAACAAAGTGAGGAGGGTGGATTTGGGGCAGGAATGGTGGCAGTGGCTACCGCCATATCCTATCCCCTTTCCTGGGCCTATTTTCTTGACACAGCGCTGCTGAGACTTGTGCTGGTGATTAGGTTGGCAGAAGTCTTTGTCAGTAGCGTATCTATCTATGGAGTGGGTGGCACCCTTGGGGGGGGGGTGACCACTAGGGACCAAAATGGTTAAAATTGCGGTTTTAAGGAATACTACCATCATGTTGAGGGACGTGGTGGCGCAGCGAGTTAATCTGCCGTTGTTGGGCTTTCCGACCGCAAGGTTGGAAGTTCAAGACTGTGTGACGGAGTGAGCTCCCGTTGCTTGTCCCAGCTCCTGCCAACCTAGCAGTTCCAAAGCACCTAAACGCAAGTAGATAAATAGGGACCACTTCGGTGGGAAGGTAACGGTGTTCCGTGCGCTACGGCGTATAGTCATGCTGGCCACATGACCACGGAAGCTTGTCCTCGGGCAAAACGCCGGCTCTTCAGGCTTTGAAACGGAGATGAGCACCGCCCTCTACAGTCGGTCACGACTAGACCATTCGGTCGTGGGGTAACCTTTACCTTTTACCATCCTGTTATATACCATTCAATGAGGAATTTCACAAGGAATTGAATTAAAAAAAACAGAGTGTAGTATCTTTATTCTATCAAAAGTTATGGCCAAAAAATTAAAAACTGAAAATATAACTATCTTATGTATGATGGCTATATTGAACCTCCAAATGCAGGAGCAGTATGTGTGCAAACTGCAGTGAGTGGCATTGACCTTCATCCATGACTTGTGGGGAAATATTAATTGCATTTATTTTCTGGCTGTTATTATTATTCATTTCATATCATGGCAACTGCTATCTCTCAGCCTCACGTACCTCACAGGGTTGTTGTGAGAATGAAAGACGGGGAGGAAACCTACAAAACCTCATGTTTGAACTGATGTCAGGCTATTCTGGGGTAATTGCTAGAATTGCTTTAGAAAAGGCGCTTTTAACCTGTGGGGTCAACATCACTAGGAAGTCCTGGGGGCTGCATGAGGGGCTCCAAAAATATAACCTTGATACATACCTTTTGGCTAGATGAGGATAGTTTATGTTGAATTTGTTTTAAAGTTGGTCCTAAAGCCAACAATATATTCTTGTAAGTTTTTTTGAAGTTCCATGTTTTGCCATCAGTGCACTTTCAAATTGCACTGATGATGATGATGAAGATGATGATGATGATGATGATGATGATGATGATGATGATGATGATGAT
>JAJKFI010000014.1:9920167-9939887 GCA_029204185.1 Lerista edwardsae
GGGATCTTCACTGTCCAGATCCAGACCTCCGTATCAGGCCGGTGCAGACATGAGGACACCCATTGTTGGGTCTCTGGGCTTACCCAGGGGAAGGGGATGCATATCTCTTTGGCTACTGCTGCATCTGCAGTGGCCAGGCAGCTCAGGATTGGGCTGTTACTTGGGAACAAGTCCTATTGGATTCAACAGAGCTGACTTACGAGTAAACATACATTGGATTGTGCTGTAAGTAAAAGGATAGGAAGGATGCAAAGATCAGATATGATAAAAGAAAAAGGAAAGTACTTTAGGGAAGAATTAAAATTGTAGCAGAGGTTGATGTGAAATTAATTTGAATGAGTTCTTTTAAAATATCCTCTTGAATATTCAAATGCCCTGGTCATATGGAGACATGGGGGACATGAGCAAATTTGTGAGCATTACCAATTTTTGGTTTTATTTTATATTCCTACTGCCAGCAGTTCAACTACAGAACCTATTTCCAGCATTTTTGAAAAGCCTCATGCTTGACCCTTTCGTACTTTGAATAGATGGTACCTCTAGATTCACATAAAATAATTCCCTTCAGTGACTGTGTTGCTTCAAGTACACTCTGATCCTTTCTCTACATCAGATCCATTAAATTATTTCTGACACCACCATTACCTCTTGATTAAATTATAGCCCTGAATTCAATTGGGTGTCATGTATTTTTATCTTGACATAATGTGTTATTGGTTTGATAATGCTTCTTTCTCTTCTACTATGTATGCTGCACCACAGAAGATTTTAAATCTTTAGTAAAAGAAAGTTTAGCACGCACACACACACACACACACACACACACAGAGAGAGAGAGAGAGAGAGAGAGAGAGAGAGAGAGAGAGAGAGAGAGGTGGTGGGTCCATTACAGGAACCCCTGTGAATAAGGAAAACTGTGTGGGAATGCACAGTTTTTGGGTCTGCCCCCACCCTCTGTACCCAACCAGAGCAGGGATCTGGTTGGGCCCTGAGAATCTTCTGAGTCCTGCAGAGACTGGGGGTGCAATCCTAACCTGAAGTTAGGCTGGCAAAGTTTGGCCAGCACAAGGGACACTGTAATGTATTTTAGGACCACTCTCGGAGTCAGAGAGGCCAGCACACAGACACGCGTCATCTTCCCTGATTCAGAGAGTGGTCCAAATGCGCTTTACAGTGGCCCTTGTGCCTGCCAAACTTTGCTGGTCTAACTTATGTCAGCCTAACTCCAGGTTAGGATTGCGCTCTGGTTCTCAGAATGCCTTTTAAGGGCATATAAACATCACTTCCAGTTTTGCAAAATAAATAAATAAATAAATCAGAAGTGGTGTGTTTTTCATTCTAACCCTCATTCTGAGGCTCACAGAAGGGCCCATCTAGGTCCGCCAGCCCCGTGGGTTTGGGGGACCCACAGATTCTGGAATCTGCAGGTTCCGAATCCACAGATAACGTGGTCTGCCTCTCTCTCTCTCTCATGCATGTGCAAGATGGTCTATAAATATCAATGCATGCATGCTACAGTTATCAAAAGAATTAACTTCAAGATAAGTCTAAAGCCTTGCATGCACTTTGTGCAGTTTTTAACCCTTTCTTTGAACAACAGGCTATAATGTCATATCACAAATTGATATTTAAACTCCCATGGGTAGGTTGGTTTCGTTTCTTTCAGCCCAATCCTATCCCATGCCAGAGCACAGGATGCAGGGCCTCTACTTCCATTGCCCCTGTATTCTGTACACCAGCAGGGGACATAGCCAGCCAGGAGAGGCAAATAAAGAAAAATTCACCACATGGCCACTACTTTGTCCCTCTTTTGCTGGCACAGATTTGAGGAGCCTGACACAGTTTTGGACATGGTGGATGTTCCGCAGACTGGCAAAGAGGCTGCCATGTACATACTGGCATAGCTAATGAAGGTATAGCCTGGTGCAGAGGGCAAAATGATGCCCTGGAAGTTATGTCACAACAGGCAATGACATCACACTTGTATTTTCATTTTCTTGGACTTTTTGGTTATAACGTTTGATAGAATGAAAATATTACACTCCAATTTGTTTCATTGCATTCTGCATGACATTCCACATCAAATGATATATAACATGACTCCAAAACACTGCAATGTTAACAAACCACAATTTTTATATGACTATTATATTTTTGGTTTTTGGCTATAATATTTGATTGAGTAAAGATATAACCCTCTGGCTTGTTAAATTGCATTCTGCACTAAATTCCATGTTGAATGGTATACAACATGATGGTATTATTCATACATACCATGATTTTCACAATTTTGGCCACTAGTATCAAGCTTACCTTGTGGCCTCCCTAAAGCTTGTTGCCCAGTGCAATTGCACCCCCTGCACTTCTTTAGCTATGCCCCTGCACGTTCATCATGGTACGATGGCATACCACAAGGAAAGGATTGGGCAATTCGTTTATTCTAATAGCTTCCTTTATATAGCTATCAAGTATTTATAAATGCTAAGATATTCTGCATATATGTAACAGCATTACTTACACTATATTCTTTTTTCAGGTAACTTTCAAAGCATCAAGATATTCAGTGTCTCCAGACTTAAAATATGTTCTCCTTGCATATGACATCAAACAGGTAAGCTAGTGTTTTGAAAAAGGAACTATTGGAATAGATGCCTATATGAGGTTTGAGCAGTTATCTATTCAACATTATAAGAAAACTGTAATTATGGGAGATCTTTTATTCAAATCAAGCTGCCTTTCTTTTGCCTTTCTTTTACTGTAAGTTTGGTAACATTCTGGGGTAACATTCTGGACCCTGGTGGTGGCAGCGCAGTTGCCGCCGCCACCACTGGTCACCCAGCAGTATGAGCCACCACAGGTGAAAAAGCGAGTGACGTTAGGCCCGCCTTGTCCATTCCTTTGCATCAGTAGTAACCAATCACTGATCATCTGTAACTGTGTACTGAAACAGTATCATCCTGGTAGGTAATATTTATGCACGGATGAGTAAGAATGATATCAGAGAGGATCTACCAGGGGATTTGGGGCTAGAGAACAAAGAGAGAGAAGGAGATAGTTTAAACAGCACCAAATTCACTTGGCTTGCATCAGGGCAGCATTTTGAGCTCCCACCCACCCACCCAAGGAGACAGGATGAGGCCAGTAATGAAGCATAAGAAATCCATAATACTGCTGGCACCAATATTCACCCCTTTTCTTTCCTCATCCCACCACCAGCCAGCCCCAATTCCCATCCTGATATTCCACCTGCCTGCCCATGACCCAACCCAACCATCAACTTACTGACATTAGCAGTGGTCGGGGCTCTGATGGTACACATACATTGTCAGCAGTCATTTGTGCTAGCAGCCCTTTTCCATCTGCTGTTACTGCATCTACCACTCCAGAGGCCTAGGGCTTCCACTGATGGAACACAAGTTCTGGCTGTGGAGTCCTGAATATAATTGGTCCACTCAAGTACTTAGGATTAAGAAAACAGAACTGCAAGTGGAATTTTTCTTGTTGGTTTCTGTAGTTCTTGCATTCGTTGTATTTCCTTCTGTCATTTTCCCAACAAACTCAGAGAGCAATCCTAACCTAAGCTGGCATTGTTAGGCCTGCAAAGTTTGCCTGGCCCAAGGGCCACCATAAAGCACGTTTGGACCACTCTTGGAGTCAGAAAGGATGGCGCACATCTGTGTGCTGGCCTCTCTGACTCCAAAAATGGTCCAAACATAGTTTACAGTGTCCCTCGTGCCAGTCAAACTTTGCTGGCCTAAATATGCTAGCCTAATTCCAGGCTAGAATTGCGCCCTCAGTGTGGTATACAGCTTTCAGAATTCCCAGATAGTTTCTTATTCAGGATTTTCAAAAATATTAAATATTTATTATCCTATAAAAACTTCTGTCACAGAACCTAGTTAGAGCTCTCACTGACTGACTGTTTAGAAGTTGTGTATGTTCTTCTGAGGCTAACTAGTATTGAGAAAAAAAATCCTGAGCCCCAGATCGCAGATGGTATGAGCGTACCACCCACACTGCTGTCATGAAAGGTACCGTAAAGTACTTCCAGCGCTGGCAGTAAGCTGCCAACACCAGCCCCCACTGCCTGGATACGGCAATGCAACACTGGTGGCGGTGAGTGCTAATGTCACTGGCATTGTGCTGGATCCAAATGGAGTTCTTGGAAGGGGGAGTGGCAGAGCAGTAGATTGGCAGCAACCAGCGTCGTCATCCACAAATGAACTCCCGGAATGCTGGGAGGGACGTGGGAGAGACTTTCGCGTGATTGGCAGCCCGCCCGTTTCGTTCCACGGCTGCCCTGGCCTCGAGGGGGGGCTGCCCCTGGTTGGTGCGGCCCCCCACTGCTTGCCCAGGCACCTGGCGCGCCCCCCACCCGTCTCCTTGGCGAGCAGGCACTCCTCGAGGCCAAGGCAGCCGCGGAACAAAACGGGCAGGCAGCCAATCACGGCGAAGCCCCGCATAAGTCCCTCTCAGCATTCCGGGAGTTCATTTGCGGATGACGACGCTGGCAGCAACCCTTGCTGCAGGACCCCGACCTCTGTGTTGGGCCATGCAGCCTGACACGGAGGTGAGTAGACCCAATGCCTGCCCACGCCCTTACTATGGGGGAAGGGGATGAATGTCTCCTTCTCCCAGAGCCTCCTATGGTTTCTTGGCTGCCACAGATGCAATGGTAGCCTGTTTGGTTATCGCTGTTCGCTCAGATGGTGGGGCTACTCAGGATTGGACTGCCTATGAGGAGACAATAGCATTTTAGATGTCAACTTGTTACAAAGCAATAGCTGATGTTTGGTTGGTTGTGTGGCTGTTTGGTTCTTGGTTGCTTGGTTTCTAAATTTCACAGTTTGGAAATGTGGAAGTTTTTTGCTTGTTCAACACAGCTTTAGAGCAGAGAATTTTCATATCAAAACTGTTGCACAAAGAAGCTAGCAGCCTTTAAACAGACTGAAGAAAAAACAAGAACACACATTTCATTCAACATTTGCCATGAAATTGTAATTAGACCCATGGTTATTTGAATGTTTGGATTAAAAATAAATGCAGAGTTAAATTAAATAGCTGGATATTTATTTTTTGTTGTCAGCAGTTTCTTTAATCTATTTTATGCTTGGAATAGCAAACTTTAATTAAATTTGCAGTTGTGTTTTCAGCACAATTAAGAATATCCTTTATGCATAACGGGATGTAAATTTGCATGAAAATAAGCTGAATACAAAAGTAACAATTGAATGAATTGTTTAAATCATACTGAATTGAATAAGGAAAACTGTTAGATATGTGCTTCACCAGCTGTTGTGATGTTGGTCTCTGCAAACTTGTGTGCTGGAAGAAACTCTCAGTGAAAAGAAATAGTTTGAATCTATTACTGAGGGTTCCCCCCCCCCAACATAGTCCTTTTGTTACCTTGTCTAAGATTTCCTGAGAATTGTTTGAATAGCAGCATTCAGGTTAGGGTGGTACTCTAGTAAGATGGGCTGTGAAAATGTGAAGTATAGAAAATATATTAGAAAAAAATAATGATGCAATCCTTCATACCTGACTATGGCATGCTGCATTAGTCCTCATAATGAATTTTGATCATGGCTGTAAAATTTATCACATGTTACATATTGTTGAATTAAATTGTTCTGGTGTTCAAGTGAGTGTAGACATAAAGGCAATAATCACATTGTCGTTTTATTTTCAATGAGTGGGTCTGAAGCTGTCTGTTCCAGACAGTAGCACTCATGTACCATGTCAGTTGGATAGAGCAAAGAGAGGTAATTGGGCCTTCATTCTTCAGATTCTGTGTGATCAGGCTTCAAAAGTGCTTGTTGTCAATACTTTTTTTAAAAAAAATTGTATTTGATAGATCAGCATTCAAGCCAGAGATCACTTTTAGATTGTTTTTAGCTATCCAAAAGCTACTAGTTATTCATCAAAGATAAATTCTACAAAATGCATCTTTTAACAACCTATTGGCAGAACAAGAATTTATTTTCAATCATATCGACAGGCTTTCTAAGCTGCAAAACAGTCTTCAAAATATATTTGAGTCACGTTCCACGGCCCAATAATAAATTTGCAATTACATTACTCAAAGTTGATAATATTAGGGGACAACTTCTCAAAGTAGAAGAGAACTTACTTAAATGTCCAAATAATTTGTTTATAGAAACTATTTCTATGAATACTAATTTGTGGCTTCCCCGGCGCTCCGCTCTTCCGATAGTCGGAGGGGGCAGAGTGCAGGGAAGCCACTTGGCTTCACCATGCTCCACTCTTCCGATACACAAAGGAATGGACCGTGGTGAAGCCAGTTGGTGGAGTTGAAAAGCAATCAACAGCTACTTCCGGTTTTCGGAGGAAAACAGGAAGTAGTTGCTGATTGAGATGAGGGCTGTTTACAGAAGCCACGGAGGAGATCAGAGGGGGCTGCGAGCCTCCATGACCTTGCAGGATGCCAGCGCTGCTCCCAAGTTAAGAAATAAGCCCCTCAGTATTATTTCAGAGGCGCCGCAATTGCTGCAGTGACATCACTACCCTCCCTCTGTGCCTCCTCCCCTCCCATACAAACACTTACAGGAGTTTGTAGGAACCACTGTGTTGTTCAGTTAACTAGGCAAAAATAATAAAACTATATGCTTATATTGCACCTGACATTCAGAAATGTAAAGCCAAATCCAAATTTAATGAAGAGTGCTAATGGATAAATCAATCAGATTTAATGTTTAATGTAGTGTTTCTACATTGTCCTATAAAGCTCTGAAAAAAGATGGTTGGCAGGAAATACATGATTTAATTAGAGATATGCCTGCACTTGGAATCAGAGGCAACTACTGAAATCCTCCTGATTTTCAAGAGCAACGTGTAACGCATCAAGGAAACTGCTTCCAGCTCAGGGACACCATTGTGTAGGGTAGCCCCACCAGGTTCACTGCCCAATTCTGCTCTTCCTTGCTGCTGCTGCCTAACTTCTCTCTCAAGAAAAGCCTCTTACTACTTCACTATGCACCATCTGCATACAGGGTATAAAGGCAACACATCCTTTTAAACTTTAAAAACTTTACCTTTTAAACTTTAAAGGAGGGTAGAGCACTTCACTAACTCCTTCCCTTTCTCTATGTTGAAAGTTTAAGGGAACATGTTCCTTTAAACTTTGAACACCACACAATATGGAGGGAAACAGATGATCCAATTCCCACTCTCTTTGCTTAAGTGAGGGGCAGATCAAGGAAGCCCATATCCATGAGAGATTGGAGCAAGGTTGTGGCAGACTCAGGATGAGAGTCATCCCACATTTGCTGCTTCCACCTACCTCTCAGTGGTGAACCTGCCATTCAGCTGGGGGACGACGACAATTGGGCCCTGAGTACTGCCCGCTACAGGCCTCCAGTTGCATGCTGAAAGCATTCTGAAGGGCTCAGAATGCATGTAAATAATACTTCCACTTTTTATCGGAAAACTAGAAGTATTGTTTAAAGATGTTCTGAACCTTTCAGAATGGTTTCAGCATACGATGGAATGTTTTGTGAACCTGTAAAATTCCTCACCACACATATCAGCATGGTTTTCACTCTTGCAGGGCTGGCTGTAGGAGTGGTGGGGCCCAATGCGGGGCATTCCTGTGGGGCCCCCCACACTCCACACAGGGCCCCCCACTCACCAAGAAGAGCACTTGTGGTGCCACACACAAAGTGTGGCACCTGGAAATAGTTGGGGGTGACAGGATGACGTCACTGCCAATTGCTTCCAGGAGGACCATTTTCGGCACTTCAGAAGCTGGGGCAGCTGAGAGGGCCCAAGGTAAAGCTGCTCTGCTTATCTCACTGACCTACATACAATCCTAAGAGATCCTGATTGCAGCAGCAAGCAATATGCTCACTGTGCTGGTGCGGGGCCCCCTAAAGCGCAGGGCCCGATATGATGGCATTGGTCACATTGGCTTAAAGCCGGCCCTGCACCCTTGCATAATGTTTTCTTTAATTCAGTATAACTGTTTTGCGACTGAAGTTCTGCAGTTGGTTTCCACAGTGAACGTGCTGCTGTATAGTATCTCTTGCTCATTAAATATTTAAAGTAGATGTCATTAGTATTGATGAATTCAGCTGCAGATGAACTCTTTATCTTAAAATAGGCATTGATCACAGTATTCTGAATTTTAATCTTACTGCTAAACAACAATGCATTGCCGATAGTCACAAGTTTATTGCCAAGTGAGAAATTTGTACCTCAAGATGCTATGAATTACATTTTTTTTTGAAATAGCATTGACTAATAGCCTTGGTCTCAAGTTCTTAATGAGATTTGCATTTAAAGAAGAAAAATCTGCATGGCAAATCAAACAGCAACCTTGAAAAGTTTCTGTTTAAAATTTGTTTTGGCTAGCAGCATTCTGTAACTTGATACAACTAAAAATAATTCCATATTATTGTTTGTTTATATAGCAGAATCACTGTACATGTACATTTTACACAGAATGCGAGGGCAGACCACAATCCCAAGAGACTCACAATCTAAATGGATTCCACAAGGGACACAATAGAAGATGTGAAAAGAAGTGAAACAGGGGAAGGCAGAGAATAATTTGTAATTATTTCCTACTTAGGCACAGGCTGCAATCCTGTAGATGCTTACCTGAGAGTAAGTCCCACTGCACTCAATGGAAGTTACTTCTGAGTAGATGTGAATTGGCTATTAATTACAGTATTGAAAGAAGACCAATAGCGCAATCCTTTCCTGCCAGTGGAACAATTTGAAGGAAGTGTATTCCACTGAGGGAAGCCCCAGGATCCAGGTAGAAGTGCCTAGATCCTGGTGCATGTTGTGGAGCATTGTCACATTCACTGACACCACCATCAAGCCCAACAAGTGCAGTTGCTGCTAACCATGTTTGGGGTGACGCAAGGCTTCTGTGGGGGGGGGGGCAAGAGGAATGGGCCAGCAGTGAGGGGAACAGGCATTCCTGGGTGGGGAGGAGGAAAACAGGTGGTAAGGAGAAGGTAAGAGGGGGTGGATCCAGTGGCTATGGCACACATTGGATTTTATCCCCTACTTTTAAAACTTTCCCTTCCCTTACCGCTCCTTAGACCTATTCCAAAATAGGGGGCATATGTCCAAGTTTACCCATCGACAATTGGAGTATAACATACTAGCAGTTGGAATATAACAAACATACTAGGAGTTAGTACAAAATGTTTGCTAGTACAAATTGTTGGCTATTCCACACATACCATGCGCATCACAGGACCCTTTTGACATAATTGGCATTGGTGCTGGAGGTGGGGGATAGGAATGGGTTGTTCGGCTATTATATATAGAAAAAGTGATTTGAAGGGCACACACATATACACCCCTGATATTGTCTTGAATATAGTCAAGAAAAGTAGGATAGAAATGTGCTTAAAATATCAGTATTTTATATGTAAATATATATACACAAGTGGAGCTTAATTATCTGCGGATTTGGCTCAATGTGGATTGTGGGTCCCCAATGCATTGTGGAAACTGCAGGGTGTAAAGGGTAGCTCTAACAGATCTCAGATTCTGAACAAACTACAGTTCCCCCAAAATGCATTAGGGGAATAGAGCATTGAAAGTGGATATATCCGTAGTGGAAGAGCAGCCCAGGACTTCTCCATAAACACCTTCATGTATTAGTATAATTCAAACATTGGAAAGTGTTGGATATTTGCAAATGTGAAAATATTCAGGAAAAAAAACTTGATAATTTACAAAATATTAGTGTTTTACATAAGGAAGACAGCAGAAAATTACATATTTATGATGGAATGTGTGACAAGAGCATAGTCAACTTTCACTTCATGCCTTTGTAATCAATGCCCTGAGCCAATTAGTACTTATTGTATTTTAAGCAAAGTGAGAAAGTCATGAAGATATATCATCTTCAATAACCATTACATTTTATGCTAATTTAATATACTATTATACATAACCTCTGAAGGTTAAATGGAAAAAAAAAATCCTTCAAACGTTTCTGAAGGAGATTTACCCTGCGTACTTAATTCCTGTTCTAGGTGAACATGCGTATATTCCTCACTAGTGACAGCTAATGGGAGTCCACAGCTCTTCTAAATCGGTGGATGTAAAATATTTTTTTTTCCCTTTCACGGGAAACTAAACCACTGTACAATATTTGAAGTCTATTCCAAAGTTTTACCCTGTTGTGACATCATCAGGAGTGGCAGAACCCTCTCTAGTCTCTTTAAGAACCCTGTAAGATGAAACCCACCTATTGCAATGGAGTGGGGGGTGGGATGAGCGGCAACCTTCACCCCCAGTCCTGACTTCTATGTCAGGACGCACCACTTAAGAACATAAGAACATAAGAAGAGCCCTGCTGGATCAGGCCAAAGGCCCATCTAGTCCAGCTTCCTGTATCTCACAGCGGCCCACCAGGTGCCCCAGGGAGGCATGAGACAAGAAGATGCCATCCTGTTGCCACTCACTTGCACCCAGTACTCTGAAGTAGCCTACTACTGATGTAAGGAGGTTGCACAATCCATCATTGCCTATAGCCCATGATGGACTTTTCTTCCAAAAATCCGTCCAATCCCCTCTTAAAGGCATCTAGATCAGATGCCATCACCACCTCCTGTGGCAGAGAGTTCCACAGATTAACTACCTGCTGGGTAAAAAAGTACTTCCTTTTACCTGTTTTAACTCTCCCAACCCTCAGTTTTAGTGGATGCCCCCTGGTTCTGGTGTTGTGAGAGAGGGAAAAGAACATCCCTCTATCGACTTTATCCCTTCCATGCATAATTTTGTATGTCTCAATCATGTCCCCCCTCAGGTGCCTTTTTTCTAGCCTGAAGAGCCCCAGACGCTGCAGTCTTTCTTCAAAAGGGAGGTGCCCCAGCCCCATAATCATTTTCGTCACTCTCTTCTGCACCTTTTCCAGCTCCACTATGTCCTTTTTGAGGTGCGGCAACCAGAACTGTACACAATATTCCAGGTGTGGCCTTACCATCGATTTTGTACAATGGCATGATAATATTGACTGTTTTATTCTCAACCCCTTTTTTAATTACCCCAAGCATGGAATTGGCCTTCTTAATTGCTGCCACACACTGGGTTGATACCTTCATTGAATTGTCCACCAGCACCCCAAGATCTCTCTCTTGAGCTGTCACAGACAGCTCAGAACTCATAAGCCTATAGGTGAAGTTTTGGTTTTTTGCCCCAATGTGCATCACTTTACACTTGTCTACGTTGAAATGCATCTGCCATTTTGCTGCCCATTCCCCCAACTTGGAGAGATCCTTCTGGAGCTCTTCACAATCCCTTCTGGTCTTCACCACCTGGAAAAATTTTGTGTCATCCGCAAACTTGGCCACCTCACTGCTTATACCTGTGGTCATTTATGAACAAGTTGAAAAGCACGGGCCCCAAGACAGATCCCTGGGGCACTCCGCTTTTCACCTCTCTCCATTGTGAAAATTGCCCATTGACATCCACTCTCTGTTTCCTGGCCCTCAACCAATTCTGAATCCATAAGAGGACCTGCCCTCTTATTCCCTGACTGTGAAGTTTCTTCAACAGCCTTTGGTATATGATATCCACAGGTTCACCCACATCCACATGCCTGTTGACCTTTTCAAAGAATTCAAAAGGTTCATGAGGCAAGACTTACCCTTACGGAAGCCATGCTGACTTTCCTTCAGCAATACTTGTTCCTCTACATGTTTTAGGATTTTATCTTTGATGAGGCTTTCCACCATCTTACCCGGAACAAACGTTAGGCTGACCGGCCTGTAGTTTCCAGGGTCCCCCCTTCTCCCTTTCTTAAGAATTGGCGTAAAATTGGCTATCCTCCAATCCTCTGGCACCGTGGCTGTTTGAACAAGTTGCATACTCTAGTTAAGAGGTCAGCAACTTCGTTCTTTAGCTCCTTCATAACTCTTGGGTGTATACCATCTGGGCCTGGTGACTTATTTATATGTAATTTGTCAATTTGATCTAAAACATCTTCTTTCTTTACCATTATTTGATTTAATTCCTTAGTTAGGAAGAGCTGTTCGGGCTGTGGTATCTGCCCAAGTTCTTCTGCCATGAAGACGGACGCAAAGAATTCATTTAATTTCTCTGCGATCCCTTTGCTACCACAGTAGCCACTTGGCTACTGCTGCTGCCACAGGCAGTAGGGCAGCTCAGGATTGGGCTGCCAGGTTCTTAAGAAATGGCTTATTTCAGACTGAGGACAAAAAGTACAGAGTTCAGAATAGCATAAATGTCTGTTAGTGCCCTTCGCATGCTAACGGTGGTTGCCCCGCCTCTCTGGAGACAGACAGGCTGGAGGTAAGCAGCTGATTGGCTGGGGAGCGCTCCAGGAGGCAGGCCATTGCCTTGTGCCTGGAGTGTTCTTTCTATTCCTCAGTGCGGCTCCAGACAGCAACACCACCCGCCCACCCTTTAACTAGTCTGAGATTAGCTGGTCGCTCTTAGAGGGCCGGGTAGGAATTTTTTGTTCTCACCTGATTGGCACTTGGTGCGGTTTTTTTCGCCTACCCAGACTGGAAAGGGCTATGCACAGGGCGGGGTTTTTTGTGTAGTTAGGTTCACGGCAGGCATGAATGGTGCAGGGTAATGCACAGTTAGGGAAGCTCTCGGTGTCCATGCCGGGGCAGCAAGGTGGAGGGGAATGGCTTGGCAGCTCAGATGATGCTCACCCAGCTCAAAGAGTTGCTTGGCCAGACCTAGTCACTGGTTGGCAAGGCTGAGAGGTTCACCTTCAGCTGTGCTGGCCAGCTGCCTGGGTCCCACTAACAGGGGTCAGTGAAGAAAGGCAGGATCAGCCAGATGGCTGCGGTTCCTCGAGTTGTTTGGTTTGCCCAATGAGAAGAAGGGAGGGGGAGACGGACAAGATGTTCCCCTCCCAAGTGCAGGTAACACTCTGCACCTGGTAAGGAGAAGACCTAGCCTTGCCAAGAGTATTTCACCTGTTGCAAGTTATTTATTTACCTGTCATTTTAATAAATGGCCAGTTTACATCCAACTCCAGTCTTCTGTCTTCATTGAGTGTGCGGGGTAACACAGAACAGTACAGTAAGTGTTGTCTTTTTTTTTACATTCTTTCACAGGTGATATAACAATAAAGGTAAAGGTTTCCCCACGACCAAATGGTCTAGTCGTGACCGACTGTAGGGGGCAGTGCTCATCTCCGTTTCTAAGCCTGTAGAGCTGGCGTTTTGTCGGAGGACAAGCTTCTGTGGTCATGTGGCCGGCATGACAATATGCCGTAGCACACGGAACACCGTAACCTTCCCACCAAAGTGGTCCCTATTTATCTACTTGTATTTAGGTGCTTTCGAACTGCTAGGTTGGCAGGAGGATATAACAATAGTGCCCCCCAAAAAATCTGTTTTGGATTATGTGAGAGATAAAAATTGTTTAAATTGTTCTGAAGGTTTTGAAACTAGATATTTAAACCAAGAAGAAAAATAAGATGTACTTTTCTCACATGCTGAGTATGAGATCACTAATACAATATGCTGTGGGTGTCATATGGAGTGGGAGTCAATGGAGCTTGATTAAAATAATCATTTCTAAAAGTTCAAATCTTTTAGAAGTGCTTCAGTAACTTGTAAAGATCAAGTTATTTTAATTTGTTAAGATGTATGAAGATTCAGTTTTAAAGAAACAGTTGTGAAATTATTTTGGTGGAGAAGTTTCCTCTATTCCTCTGGTTTATTCAAAATTGCCTATTGAATTTCCTTCACACAGTGAAAACAACAGGATTGTATTATACAAAAGCGGTATGTTGGCAACAGAGGTGTCTAAGCTATTACTGTGTTCTGCCATGTAGAACTACAGAATCTGAAATTCATAACACGACTGAGGAAGTTATAAATTCTGTTTCACATTCCAAGAATTACCTTAGATAGCCCTGAATTGCTTCAAGAACGTATTTAGAACTCTGTTTAGCTCACATTGGGAGATGCTCCAAAGGTCTGCACCATGCTTTGAAGATGATCTTGAATAGCGCTAGAATAACCATTAGTTTGAGACTGCATTAAACTGTCTTTTGCACAATTACATGGGAACAAAATTCCATTAAATCCAGTGGGAGACAGAAACATACATACAGAGTGCAATCCTATACTATGCCGGCCTAGTAAGGCCGACATAGCAGGGCAATATCCTAAGGCCCATTAGGAGGCGGCAGCAGCAACGTGCAGGATAAGGGAAGGTTTTCCCCTTGCACCCACGTAAGCCCCAGTCACCCCTATGGGCTTGCTCGGAACGTGTACTGGAGCGGCCCAAATTGGGGCAGCCCTGACTGGGAACAGGCGGCGGTAGGATATGGCACTACGGCTGTCCTATGTCACAACCCCCTTCGCCGTCCATTGCGCCGCCCAGTTATGCCCCTGGAACACCTCTGGAACGCCCTAGTGGAGGCCCTGCGCCGACCGAGCACTGCCGGTGCTTGACTGGCACACGGCCGGCGTTGCCAATGGTTGCAGTGGCGCCCAAGTGCTGGCACTGCCATAGCGCCGACGTGGACGCGCTTTACGGCATGTTCGCAACAACGCTCAGCCGGCACAAGAGTACAGCTAAGGGGGGGGTATAGGATTGCCCTGACAGTTAGGTTGGATATGTGCAGTAGAGTTTGTTTTTTGAAATTCCTAACAGGTTGTTGCTTGGAGGGAGTGCTTATAAGGCTGCCCCTTAGACCACTTATTGCATGTCAAGAGGAACAGTGGTCATGTTTGCAGTCTTGCAAGCCTTTTGGAGCAGATGTAAGATTTTCAACACTTGTTTTTGTACTGTGGCATAACTAAAACGGGATAGCAGAAGAATATCTTTATGAGTACTTCCTGTCAGCTTGCTCATAGTGTACCTGTGTATCATTTAATTCCAGACTACTTGCAAATATTTTCTCTCTCTCTGATATAGGGGTTCTAAGGAGTGTGTTAAGAGCTCTACGGTATACTAGGAAAGTATTTCACATGTGCCATAGTATTGGGTCAAGCAGATTTATTTGAAAACAGAAAATTTGAGGGGGGTTTTGTGGATTTTTAGATGCTTGTTTATTGAACTAACTCACATGGTAGATCCAGGAATATAAATTAGCCTGTATTTTCCCAAGAGAATAACCTATTTTTGATGCTTTTATTCCAGCTATTAGCATTGGAAATGAAGTCAAAGTATGAAAACAGGAGAACATTCTTAGTTCTGAGAGCTGGGCAGCCCCATTCCAGCTATGACTGGGCTACTCTTTATGACATTGGAACACAGTTCTGCAGTTGTCAATGGCCATATGCATTGGCATACCACCTGGGGCAATTTGGAGACTGCAGTGGTGCCAGAGGCCCACCATTGCTGCCGGCTACCTCCAGCAGTGAAGATAAGCTGGTGGCAGGAACAGAGAGCAGCTAGGATTGGGCAGAATAGAGCTGGGGGAGGAACAGGGGAGTTTCTGGGTGGGGTGGCGGCCAGCAGTGGGTGGATTGGGAGAGGGAGGAAGTGCAACTTAGCAGCATCAGCAAAAGAGCTAGCCCAGATCTCAAGAGACTCATTGGAGCAGTGGGTGCTTATTCATAGGCAAGTTCCCTTACTTTGAGGACACCTCCGTGACTCCCCCCCCTCCAGCAAGATACAGCACACAACCCTTAATTTGTTAATTAACATATCAATTTGTTAACATGTTACAGTTACCATTGATAGTTTTTAAATAGTTTATCAAGCAGACAGTTCAGATGATGGACACATACTGTATAATACAAAACCATTTCAATCTTATCCACTATATTGCATATTCTGATTTAATTGATCCAAAACTATTCCACTAGAACCTTTTCTGAAATACTTCTTTTTTCTGTTTGTTGTGGTTTGTTAGCACAAAACTGCCTTACCGAACATCTCATTTGTGATGAAACAGCTATGTTTCATTTACCTATTGTTGTCTTTGTTAAAGTGCATTTCTGAGGGCCTGGTCTAAAAAGGATGTCCCAGCTGGGGAAAGGAGGGAGCAACTGCCAGCCAATCAGATGTGTTCCAGCTAAGGATCCTAGGACTGGCAGAGTCTCTCTCCCTCTTTCCTGCTGGCTTCGTTACAAAATGGTCGCAGGGAGATCTGCTCTGCGAGGAGGCAGAGGGGTTGCTGCTGGGAGAGGCCTAGCAGTGTGAAGATTGAGACAGGATCTGAGTGGGAGCAAGACCCGTCAGGTTTACACTTATTTTGTTCTGTATCTTCCCAGGCTGTGTTTTACACCCCCTTTTATCGTTAGCAAACTGTTAATAAAATATTTTAATAAAAACCCTTCTTGCTTTGTTCCGGCTCACAGTGATTCATTAGCCTCCTCGCTCTGCAAGAGTGAGTGTAGAGACCCTTGAGGTAATAGCCTCGGCTTGGAGAGGAGTCTAGCCCAGGAAACTCCTCTGGCAACCTGGTACCTGGGTTGGTGGCAGCGGATTGGAACTATCAAGACAGTTCCCCACTAAGCTGCGGGTTCAAACCGAGTGAGGAGGTCATACGTTACAACCCCCCTTTCGCTCATGACATCATTTTGAAGAGCTTTTTTAGGAATTTAGTCTACCTTTTTTCTGTATGATGAAAAATGCTATATAGCTTCTGATTTCATAGATTTTCCCCTTTTAACTACTAGATTTTTATTTTCCAAAGTTAATTTGAAGGTGAGCTGCAAAAGCCCTTGTGCCCAAGCAATTAATGATGAAGATGTCATTTAGACATCTTACCAAGATTAAAATTGCCTCTCACTTTTTCATATATTTGTCTCTAGGGATCTTTTTGCACCATTAGCAGATAGAGCAAAGTGTTAGCAAATTGATGAATTGTACAACTTTTCTCTGTACTTTGTTTTAAAGTTACAGGTGGTTTACCCTTTAATAGTTCTTACTGTGGAGTTCCTAAGACCAACTTCCCGGCATGCTGGATAGGTCACATCCTTCTTCTTTCTACTTCTGTTTTCACAGTATACAGTTGTAAAAAAATTTATTGTACTGCCAAGGAAAATATTTTTGTATTGATTTTTACCTGTCAGATCAATAAATAAAAGAATAAAATTTCCCTCTAGCTGCCAGGTTATGGTCTCAAAGGAACTTATTGAAGACATAATAAGCTCATCAAAGAAAGTATTATATTGAAAATGTTCATACAGACTTAACTAAAGCTTTGTGAATGACAAGCTTGTCATAGTAATCAGATTCCCAACCAGAGCTTTGATTTGTTGTGTATTAATTTTAAGACTTCAAGATTTTTGGAGTTAGAATTCACAGCCAAATGCTAACCACAGTCCTGTGCTGTGATGCTGTGGCTCTAGTGCAGGCTTTGCTGCCTCCAGCGCGGGAATAGAGACTGCTGGAGCTTTCCTTGGCAGAAGGATATGCCCCAAAACGTGCTATGGGGGTACTTGGCCTTGCGCCATCAACAGCACTGGTGAACGTTTGAGCAGCCCCATGTCAGGGACTCAGGTCTGGAAGGGAGGATAGGCTATGCATCATTACACCCCCTCTCTGTCCTTGTTCCATCCTGCCCCTGCCCCCAGCCGGCCTGGGTTGCATCTGCCTGTTCTGGCAAGCGCTGGCCCCCGACTGCCACTGGCAGTTCCACACTGCTGCAACAAGCCTTACAGCACATTTGCAACAGTGCATGCACCCAGTCCCATCGGAGGTAGCCAGGTTAGAACTGGGCTGCTACTAATTTTTTTTTTTTAATGGAAGAACATAGCATAAAAGAAGAAGCAATAGTTATTACTAAGCTTGCTTAGTTTAAAGATTTCCATTCTACATTTGCTACATAAGCTCATCCTAATCTCATTCTCTCAATTCACTTAAAATATCCATTAGCTTTGTTTTGAATTGGTTCATTGCATTTGGAAGCCAGAGATACAACAAGGTCAGCCTGAGTCAATCAGCCTGTATTAATGGTTTTCATACAAGTTACAAATCAGCAGCAGCACCATATATAGGCTTTCATAGTCAAAGGTTTCATAGTCAGTTTCCTGAGGCTCATCCATTCAGTGCTCAAAGTTGCTGATCTATTTGACAACTTATTAAGCATCAAGAAATAAACTTTACAATGCAATCCTAATGCACGTCTACTCAGAAATAACCCTAACTGAGATTAATGAAATTCACAGCCCAGTCCTTTACAAGATTGGCCTGTAGGCTGTAGCTCTTTGCGACTTGGGAAGACATTTCTGCTGTCGCAAAATAGCCATGGTGCATGGAGCCCTCAATCAATGACAGCATTTTGGGAATGCTGCCACAAGAGGCAGCAGCACTCCTTGTCTGTCACTAAACCTGTCTGTGATTGCTGGAGGTAAGGCTGTAGAGGGGGCAGGGACAGGCAAAATGAGGTGGGGAGGAACGTGGAATAGGGAGGTAGTGGGAGGGGGGATAAAGCAGTGATGGAATATACCAAACGCTAGATCCTCTGGGCAGCCTCCCTGGCCCTTTCTTCTCCTCAGACTTGCACTAGCTACAGAGCTTGTGCAGGTCTGAGGATATAACCCATTACAGAGTGGAAGACTTATGGATGGATAAGGGGATTTTAAACAGCTTTCCCCTTTGAAGCCTCCTGATCATCCAACCCCCCCCCCCCCCACTGGATACAGCATGCTCCTTTTTGGTACAGCTGCACCAATGCGGGGGAGAGGATAGGGATCTTACCCCCAGTAAGTTTTTATAGGTTTCTGGCCTTACTCATTACAGAAAACTATGAGAACACAATTCTGCACTTGTAGACAGGTTGGGGCAATCGCGGAGGTCTCCAATGGACAAGGCAACATTTATTCCCTTTCCTGGGGATAAGCCTCCATGGTGTGAGAAGGGTCTACTTGGACCTGCCCCAGCTG
Organism: Lerista edwardsae; assembly: GCA_029204185.1. Taxonomy (NCBI): domain Eukaryota; kingdom Metazoa; phylum Chordata; class Lepidosauria; order Squamata; family Scincidae; genus Lerista; species Lerista edwardsae. Next base: position 9,938,989 of record JAJKFI010000014.1, read on the forward strand.
AATTGCTAGTGCAAGTCCGTATTGACCTGGGATGGTGGATCGGTCCCAGGAAAGGGCCAATGGCCCTTCAGTGGCCACTGCCGGCAATGAAACTGCCCCCTTCACAGACCCAAGCTGCCCTTCCCTATTTCCCTGCTCCACCCTCCCTGCCCTTGTTTTCATCTCATTCCACCCTCCCCACCCCTGTTCAACCTCCCCCAACCTTGTCCCGCTACCTCCTTTGTTGAGTCCTCTCTGCTGCCCTGGTGCACTCGGGAAGGACCTGCGCTTCCCACTGGTGTTCCAGCACTATGCAAATCTGTGTGCTGCTGGAAGTGTTTTCACAGCTGCTGTAAGGCAGGTACTGCTGGTGGAATGCTAGTTGTACCGACAATACAAGTCCATAGGATTGGGTTATCTGAGAAAGATGTCTGAATAAAAAAGTAATGAACTAGTAACTATTGCATTTTAAGGTTTAAGAAACCTTAAAAATTTAATATAAAATCTGGAAACATAGGTTATTTCAGTCAAGCAGTTGCACATCTATGTAACTCACATGTGTGGGTTACAATTTCTTTAAATATTAGTTCACAAAGAAGCAGATGGAGACATTTTGCAGAGGTCTGTAATAGCTATTTTATGTAACGTTTTTCTGTTTGTAAATAAATCTTTACAGACGAATTTTCTAAGCATTTTAGATAGCTTTAAACTGTAATGATTTTGCTTTCCCAGTTCGAGACCTTCTTATAAAAATAATGAATACAATATCAATAACACAACATGAAAACATTTTATTGAAAATTTGGAAATTATAACGGAAAAGGGAAAAGAATTATTAAAGTAAAATATTGGTAGACAAAAGAATTTGATTTTAAGAAAGAAAGAAAGAAAGAAAGAAAGAAAGAAAGAAAGAAAGAAAG
>JAJKFI010000014.1:9939897-9967764 GCA_029204185.1 Lerista edwardsae
AAGAAAGAAAGAAAGAAAGAAAGAAAGAAAGAAAGAAAGAAAGAAAGAAAGAAAGAAAGAAAGAAAGAAATGTCTACTAAGATTGCATGGCTATTCTCACTTATTTAGGAATGAGTCCCACTCTGGGGTGGCCTAAATCATACACTTGTTTCAGGCACGGGGCTTCATCATCCAGAAGACTCATCAGGAACTGTAGCTGCCACCACCCTTTCTTTCTCTCTCTCTATCCAGGTTCTGGAAATGTATCAGGAATAAGGGAATGGTAAGAATGGCTACACCTGACGTTTCTGCTAGCTTTGGCCAACAGAATTTTCAGCTGCTGCCACCTTCACCAACCCTTCCAGCTCACTCTCTGAGAGCATTCTAGAAGGGGAAGGTGAGGCAGTAGCAGAAGCTCCAGACAGGTTTTGGTCAGCAGGAGCTCATGCCACTGCCCTGTCGCCATTCACTCTGCAGAGTATGAAGACTGATCAAGGGTGAGAGAGTGAGGGGCTAGACAGGGGGCCAGAGAATAAAATAGATCATAGTATTTTTTTTAGCTAGCAGCAAGTCGGAGCATGCATGTGATTTCTAAATTGTACAATTGGAGTGATAAGTAAGTTCAAAGCACAGGAAAAAGCTCGAAACATAACTTAAACTTACTTAAAAATAGGTATCATTGAAATCGATGTCATTGAAATCAGTGGGGCTTATTTCATGATAAAGATAGATTAGTTAAATATCTCATTGGTGGAACCTCTCTTTAAATATGATGTGTTTTAAGATAGCATTATGTTCTAAAATTCCCTGAGAGCACAATCCTAACCTGGAGTTAGGCTGGCACAGTTAGGCCAGCAAAATTTGGCTGGCACACCATAAAATATGTTAGGACCACCCTCGGAGTCCTAGATGTGCACCATCCTCCGTGACTCCAAGAGTGGTCCAAATGTGCTTTACGGTGGCCTTTGTGCTAGCCAAACTGTGCTGGCCTAACTATGCCAGCTTAATTCCAGGTTAGGATTGTTGCTGTTGTTCAGTCACTAAGTCATGTCTGGCTCTTCGCGACCCCATGGACCACAGCATGCCAGGCTTCCGTGTCCTCCACTAGCTTCCAGAGTTTGCCCAATTTCATGCTCATTGCTTCGGTGACACTATCTAATCATCTCATCCTCTGCCGCCCCCTTCTCCTTTTGCCTTCAATCTTTCCCAGCATGAAGGTTTTTTTCTAAAGATTCCTCTCTTCTCATGAGGTGGCCAAAGTATTTGAGCTTCATCTTCAGAGGTTAGGATTACACCCTGACTTTTGTATGAAGGCTATTTGCTGGCATTTTCTTCTACTTGTATTCAAACCACATAACTGTTAGTGGCAGTGACTTAAAAATAACAAAATCTTGAAAATAACAACTTCCTGTGTACTAAAATGATTAGGAAGCATAATTTATCATGTCCTTGCATATAATTATCTCCCTTTTGGGAATCCTGCCAGTTAAAAAAATAACAGAAGTCCAGAAGTGAAACTTTTAATTTTCTCCATTATTAGAGCTAACTATTATCAAGGTAAGATGCACAAGAGCAACTTGGAAAAAAAGGTGTATATGAGGAATATAAAGAAATATTAAACTGAAATAGCATTACACAAATTTACAGTAAAATCAAGTCAGCTTGGATCCTGTATACACCAAAGAGCATTGTTTCCACAAACTGATCATACTTATGACTGCCTGTCACCCCGGCCACGACCCCCCCTAGCCAGGGACCCCTGCAAGGGGGGTACTCACCAGCCGGCCCGGGGGGAGAAGAGCTGGACAGCCCGGAGGCCGGCCGTGGCCAGGGTGAAGGGCCGCGACGATCCACGGCACGCCGCACCCTCATCGATGTCCCCGCGGGGGGAGGCAGGGAGGCCTCCGTGCCCCACGAGTGGTGGACACCCCCCCCCGGAGGTTGGGGAGGCTGCGCCGCGCCGCACGAGGCAAGAAAGCCTCGGCGTGCTGTGGTGGGGGCCTCCTTCCTCTGGGGCTCTGGGCGATGATGTCATCGCCAGCGCCCAGGATGAGATCTCACAAGATCTCGCCCTGGGGGCGGGGCTAAGGGGGGTGGTACTGGGGAAGCCGGCCGGCAGGCTCATAAGGAGCCAGGCCGGCGGCAGGGACGGACATTCCTCCACTGGCTGGAGGGCGAGCGGAGGAGCGACCGTCCCAGAGCAAGGGCTGCAGCCCAAGCTCTCCCTGGGCCATTGCCTGACTGGGGCCTGGGAGGCCCCGCTCCGTAAAAGACACCCTCAGTGGGCTAGCCCTTGGCCAGGGATAGCCAGGGCTGGTGGAGCCCCTGAGGAGGGAGGGTTCTGGGGGACCCCAGACCCCCAGAATAAGGAGACCACCCACACGCCACCAACGAGGTCTCTCTGGAATAAGGGGCCGGAGTACCCCCTTTGGACCCCTCCCGAAGAAGCTGGACTTACCATCCCAGGGCTGCGGGATCCCCGCCACCGGTCTATCTAAGGGGTGAGAACGGGCCTGTGAAAGGAACAGGACCTCCACAAGCGGGGTAATTCAGCCCGGTTGCTAGGGGGCGCCCCAATGAATGTAAAGGCACTTACCTCATTAAATTGTCTACACCGCAACGCGGCTCGGCTGTCATCTGTCATCTGTTGCCGCCCCAAGGTCTGGGCCCACCGCCTCGTGAGTACCTACCCCGTTTTACCTGCAGCACCCATGGACGACATCACACTGCCTTTCATCAATATTCTTTTTTGCAGTGTTTTACTATTACATTCTGTAAAACACTACAGAAAAAGAACTTGGTACAATAGACAGATGAGATTACTTTGCTTTAGTCAGTGCATTTACACATCTGAGGTAAGGGAGGAAAGATATGCATTAACTGAATAATTGAAAGCTGCAGCAAACTGCATATGGGCAACACATCTGCAAATTTAACAACATGTAACAATGGAGCGTTTGTTCCTAATGCATTATTTTTGGAAACAGAATTTGCAGCACTTAAATTTGAACAATTTTAGTTACAGAAAAATTTAGGAACATCTCTTGAATCAGCTGTATGGCAGATAGCATAAATGGAAGGAAAACAACCTTGGTCACTGATAAGGACTTAGAGCACAATCCTAACCTGGAGTTAGGCCAGCACAGTTAGGCCAGCAAAGTTTGGCTGGCACAAGGGACATCAGAAAGTATGTTTGGGCAGCTCTCAGAATCAGAGAGGCCAGCACACAGACATGCATTATCCTCCATGCCTCCATGGGTGGTCCGAATGCACTTTACAGTGTCCCTTGTGCCAGCCAAACTGGCCTAACCGTGCCAGTCTAATTCCAGGTGGGGATTGTGCTCTCAGCCACTGGTAAGGAGATTCTTCTGCTCAGTTTGAGCATGAAATGATTGTGATTCTCTTCTTCCCTTCAGCATGCAGAAACGAAAGAAGTTGTCAGGTTTCTAAACGAAAGATGCAGCTGTGTTCTCTAATTATCTTACCATGTAGCTTATGTCTTGCTTGTTCGCATTTTCTTTCCTGATATTTTTCCAGAACCTTGCCTGAAGATGTAAACACTTGTGTAGCTTTTAGATACTAGGATTCTACTTTAATTTATGCACTTAACAATGTTATACAAAAACAAATCTTTAAAACTAGATAACTTTTGTCACGTAAAATGACATTGCATATTGCGCATGAGCAAACATACGCACACAAACACACTAGTAAGCAGGCCAGCAGGGCTGTGCCATATCCAGTGCAAGTTAGGAGCTATCTGGAACCTCCATGGGACAAGGGCACCCTGGGGTAGGCGCTAGCTGCCCCAATGTGCTTGCTCGGATCTGTGCCTGCTGTTTAGCAGGCACAGCTCTGAGCAAGCAGCATGGCCCAGGAATGGCTGCATCCAGTGGTGTCATTCAAATGATTTAGAAACAGGTTCTCACTTTTGATTGGCACTTGTTGGGGTCCGCCCACCGGAAGTGACATCATAAGCAGTGGTGTCATTCAAATGATTTAGGAACAGGAACTCACTTTTGATTGGCACTTGTTGGGGTCCGCCCACCGGAAGTGATGTCATGGCAGGAAGTGATGTCATCAAGCAGACCCAACAATTCCCAAACTATTCCAGATCACTCTCAGAGCATGTTAAGAAGGCCTGAGAAGGGGGACGCCAGCTCTTCCCAATCTAATTCTTTTGGGCTGTGTGTGCCTGACCATACTCTAAAGAGTTCTCAGAATGTACACAAGGTCTTCTAAACCCATCATACTGTCAGTGATTTGGAGGTAGGAGGAATGCAATGACACAGGAAAATAGGATAATCTTTACAATTATGGGCAGAATTCAGCCAATAGTTCTCAAGGCTGAAATTCTAAACACACTTTCTAAAGAGTAAGCCATTCAGCAATATATGCATAAGTCTGCAAGTATAAGCCTGTCTTTTTGGAAGATCCAACTGAAAATAATGGGGCTGACTTCTGAGTAAACAGTTTAGATCAGTCTTTATGTCTTAGGGATTTCAACTGGAGGGAGAGTTAAGCACATGTTTGACTACTCAAAATCAATGCAATGTAAAAGCACTTAAATTACACTGGATCATACCCAATTAATAATAATTATCACCTGTAAATAACTGCGCTGGGTAATCAACGCTGTGCAAACTTTAGAGTTGGCAGGAGGGAAAACCAGCCTTTAACAACAGCTTAATTCACAGAAACCATCATACTGAACAATGATTCCTACTTGGATTTACATCATATAGTGATCCACTTTGCAAGTTACTAGTCCACAGTATCCCCAGTTCAAGCTTCATTTTATGCCATCCACACCAACAGGATGCTGCATGTCATTTTAGTAGACCTATGAATGGTCACAGACTATGTCTCATATTCACAAGAAATTTCTTGCTTCTCAAGAGAGACAGGAGAAATCTCGTGCTTCACTATGTCATATAATGTTGCTTTAAAGTAGTACCCACATCATTTAAGATTCCAGCAATAAAAGCAACAAACCTTGTGGGAGGAAATCTAGTTAACCTATTGGGGGGGGGGTGTAACTCCCCTCCTCAGGTGTAGCTGCTGCTGCCACCAGCCCAGGCTCAACACAACAAAGGGAGCTCCTGGGCAAAAATCCCTCTTAAAAGAAAGCCAAATAACAGAAGTAAAAAACCCAATTTTATTGACATATATTAAGAGTTATAAATAAACTACAGAGGCTCTGTACCATAAAACCTGAATATTAAAATGACAATAATCAACCCCTTTGTTTATAACTTAACTGAGAGGAACTCAAAGGACAAAAACAACAACAAAAAATCCTATAGGATTTTTACCTTACTGACTGACTACAACCAACTTCCACAGCACATAATGAGGCTAACCTTCCCTGAGAGCAGCCAAAGGGGTCTGTTCCCTGAGGCTTTTAACTTTATATCAATGAACTAATCACCCCCACCTGAGCCATTTACACTTGAGTAGTTCTCTCCCAACTAACCAGGTTCACATAAGACCACAATTTCATGACACCCACAAAGAACAACAACTATGTGTACATCTTCCCTTTACACTTTTCTAGAGAACTCACCACAGTTCCAAACACAGGGAAAATCAACTTCCACAAAGATCAATATAGTGAATTGCAGGCTACAAGGAAGTGCAGCAATGCTAAGCTCTGTGCTCACACAAAATCTCTTCATGCACAACGATCCTGCAAGGGAAGTCTGAAAGGAAAGGCATTTCTAGGAGCACTTAAAGGCGAGGCTGGGGGCGATCCTGCAAGGAGGGATGGAGGTCTGCATTTCTAGGAGCACTTAAAGGAGAGGCTGGGGGGCAATCCTGCAAGGGGGAGAGGGAGGTCTGCATTTCCAGGAGCACTTAACAGAGAGGCTGGGGGGGGCGATCCTGCAAGGGGGGGAGAGGTCTGCATTTCTAGGAGCACTTAACAGAGAGGCTGGGGGACGGAGCAAACAACAACAAAAAACAAAGCCAGCGATGAGTGGGCGGAGCCAGCCCTAAGGTTAGGTTCCGGTGCCTTTCCCCTCCATGTCACCACTGCTCCTCTCCCTTGCTGCTGTAGCCAGTAAGCAACGCCAAGATGTTGCTTTTCCCTGTGAGGATTGGCTAAAATGGTGCAGGAGAGGAGTGATTCCACTGCAAGGTAAGGCTTCTTTCAAAACTTAAGAGCTTTGCCCTCCCTTAGATTTGCCTCTGCTTGCAATTGAAATTCAAATTCAAATGGGCGGGAAATGGCCCTGTTTTCTGGTCCAATTAACAAACGGAGCCACACACAAAAAACCCACGAAGTGCAAAGCAAAAAAAACACACACCAACACGAAGTGCAAAGCAAAAAAAACGGAGCAAAAAAAACCCCGAAGCAAAAAAAACAAGGAGCCAGCAATGAGTTAAGTGGGCCGAGTCCACTAATTGTAACAACCGGAACGCTGTTCCAGCTGCATGACAGCACTGGCGGGCCAGCTGCCGTGGGCGGGGCCAGCTCGTTTAGAAACAGGTTCTCGGGAACCGGTGAGAACCGGGTGCATGACTACACTGGCTGCATCCCCTTTCTCAGTGCAGGCACACCTCCTGGGCCGCCCACCCTCACCCAGAACAGCCTCTTTCTTTCCCTGTCCCCTCCCAGAAATGCCCCTGTGCCATCTGAGCTCAGCTGGTGCAGGGGCATCTTGCCACCTGATTCATCCAGCACTGCTGGGCTGACGCTGCTAATGTCGGCCCAGCTTTGGATGGGGCTTTCATTTTCCTTTGTTTCTAATATTTCCCAGAATATAATAACGGAAGGATAAGGATTTGAAGAAGAAAAGGGAATTACTACTCCATCAACTTCCCACTCTGCAACGGGTCTCCTTGGACCTGCACCAGCTCTATAACTAGTGCATATCCAGCAAGACAAAGGGCAGAGGCTTGTAAAACAGGGAATATGGTCCAGCACACATAATCACTCCTGGATCCGCCCCTCCCACAGCCTCCTTTCCCCATTCCTCCTCCTCCCCACCAGTTTTGCGCCTTTCCTGCTCACTTCCACCCTCATCACTGCCTTCTTGTCTTGCGGCAGTGCTCTGGGGACACTGTCCCAGGAGATGTCATCTCCAAAGTGTCATCGCAATCTCCGTAGCAACTGTTCCTTTAACAAGAGTTATTGATGTAGCAACCAGTTTTTCACTAACCAGAGATGTTACATTTTGCACTGTGAAGACTGAGTAGCGGTGTCTCAGAGGCTACTCAGGCTTGCCTAGATGGAAGTCAACCGAGTGGGCCTGCCAGTCCAAGTTATAAGACATGGCAATGGGACCTCCTAGTGCTGGACTAAACAGCTCCAGTGTAGCATCTCTCTGTGTAGCAAACATCTTTTGGAATTCCTTCAGAATGGCCTAGCTAAGAGCCTGTGCACCAATATTTTTATTTATTTATTTGATTTATATCCCGCCTTTCTGCCCCAAGGCCACCCAAGGCGGCTTACAGCATTAAAAATAATACAATAAAATCATAGTGTTTAACAATTTAAAAAATGGTAAGAACGATATAAAACCAATTAAAAATTAAAACAGCAAGCCCCATGGATCCTAAAATATAAAAAAAGAATGTAAGAAACCAGCCAGCCTGTAAACAATTAAAAGCTTGTTGGAATAAAAAGGTCTTCAGCCCCAGCCGGAATATTGCCAAAGACAGAGCAGTTCTTAGTTCTAAGGGGAGGGTATTCCAAAGTCGGGGGGCCACCACCGAGAAGGCCCAATCCTGGCTGCCATCCCTCTCACCTCTCCTGGTGGCGGCACAGTCAAAAGGGCCCCCCAGATGACCTAAGAGTACAGGTAGGATTATATGGAAGGAGGCGGTCCCTCAAATACCCCGGACCCGAGCCATAAAGGGCTTTAAAGGTCAAAACTAGCACTTTGAATCAGGCCCGGAAAGGAACTGGCAGCCAGTGTAGTTGCCGAAGCAACGGCTCGACAGAGTCAAACTGATGTGCCCCAACAACCACACGAGCAGCCGCGTTCTGCACTAGTTGTAATTTCCGGACCGTCTTCAAAGGCAGCCCCACGTAGGCAGGCAGCCCTGCAATACGTAGAGCGCATTGCAATAATCTAATCTGGATGTCACTAGGGCGTGGGTTACTGTGGCCAGGTCCGCGCAGCAATATGTTTAAACATTATATCTCAGTCCTTTCCTAGACCAGATGAAAGACTGGGCTCACCTGCATATCCGGGGATTTTTGAAGAGTCAGCCTTCTTGAATCCATTACCAAATCATATCCCCTTTCTGGGATTGTAATGGTCCTTGAGGTTTTGAAATAGCCTCTTGAACTTAAGGCCACATGTTCCATCTGGATGCCTACCCTCAAAGCATCCTTTTTGGTCAGTTTCACCTCTGCTTGAAGGCCATCAATGGTAAACACAACGGATAAACAGAAAGTTGTGCATATTGTATGAGAACAAAGTCAGTTTCCACCACTTGGGATATTGTTTTGCCTTCCTTTTGCAGTAATCCTTCAAATACTAGAAAAAGGGATTGGCACACCCTAGATATCCACAGAGCCCTTAGATTTTAGGTGACCAGGAACTATAGAAAATAGGAAATATTGTACCCAGGCTATTGTACCCTGATTTGTTAGAGCCCTTGAGCATAGTAGGACACTCTATACAGGGGCAACTACTTCTCTGGCCTACAGCTGCTGTCTGAGATTTTGTTTGATTCACTGCTGTTTGCAGTGAGATTTCTGTTCTTCTTGTGTTACTATATTCCAGCAGTCAAAGGCTGACCCATCCTGGAACCACATTAGAACGAGGAGATTAGAACTTGTCTATGAATTCCCCTTCTTTGTGGTTCTGGGATGGGTCATTCTATCCACCCTGATCAGATTGGAGTAAGCATGGCATATAGCAGTGGTTCCCAAACTGTGGGTTGGGACCCAATTTACAGGTGGGTCACAAAGCACCTAGAGCAGCCATATTGAAAATATGGGATGATGGAAAGGGTGAGAGCGGTGTGATTATTTTGCTTGTGTCAAAGTCGTACATCGACTTTATTCCTTTCTGATTCAGTTTGCTATTGGAAGATGGCTGAGAAGTAATCCATCTTATTGCTGCATTATCAGGAAAGCACAGGCTCTGGCATGGCAGTTCCGGCCATGACATCACTTCTAGTGGGTCCCAGAGAGACTGTCATTCTCAAAAGTTGGTCCCAGAGCTAAAATGTTTGAGAACCACTGGCACAGAGCACTGGTTGGGAGTGCCCACTGGCTTGGATGAGGACATGGACAATTTGAATTCTGTGGATTGTCCTCCTGTCCTATTGTTACAAGGTTTCTCTGTTCTTATAGTTAAATTATTGGTGTATATTGCTTCATTAGGGGTTTTTCAAATTCTCCATCCAGTCTGGCTATCAGAGAGAAGCTCCTCCCCTTTGTGTTAATCTGCACATGATCATACCTGTGTAGGAAGAAGTTTCTAGCAGTCAAAACCTCAGCCACGTCAGAAGCACAGAGAAAGGGAATTCACTAATAAGTTCATATTTCCCTATAGTACCCACTACGTTCACATTGAAACCAATCTAAACTAAAAAATATTACGTTGGAATAGAATTCAAAATATTTCTAAAAATATAACAGCAGAATGCAAAAGAGAACGAGGTATAGGGGGTAAGTGTTTGTATTGATTAGAATCCAGCTTACCTATTGATATACCCTGGGAAATCATTTAAAGTGTTTGATATGGATATTATTGCTGCAATGAAGGATTTATTTTGGTTGTGTGTGGGGAAATCTGAGTAAGCTGCTGTGAATAAAAATAACAGAATAACCAGTACACGGTTCCTCAGTATATAAAGTGTGTTTATTTTGCTTACCTGGTAAAATAAAGGAGAGATTTGCTTCTTGCATGCTGTGAGTCTTTATCCTAGGTAGAAGTACAGAGAAACATAATTTAAGTTAAGAATTTCACATGCAGAAATTACTGTACCTTTTTATGAGATTTGAATCACATGGAAAAATGTATTTGAATTGTTTCTGCTCAATCCTAACCTGCACTAGAGCAGTAAGGCCAGCTGGCTTGCGTGGTATCCAACACAGGTTTACCACCTCCGGAGTTCACTGCAAAGCAAGGGGACATTTATCCAGCTGCTCCGATGGGCCTGCTTGGATCTGCACCTGATGTTTTGCAGGCGCAAGTTGCTGAAGCATCCCAAATCGAGGCTATATGGCCCAGGGACGGCGATTTGGTTGAGATCTAATGACCACATCCAGACACCACCCCTTGCCCCAGGCCACCCCACCCACAAGAATGTCCTCCCCCCATCCCGGTCAACCCCCCTCCCCCCTGCCCAGAAAAGATCCTGGGTCCCCAAACTTGGGGGACCCAAACTCGACCAGCGCAGGAGCAGCTTATTGGCTGCCTCCGCAGATGCGCCTGGGTTGACACAAGTGCTTGCTTCAGACCAGTGCCTCTATGGCTGCCGCAGACATGCCTTACAACTTGAGAGGCTCCATGTTGGGCTGTGCCAGTCCCACCTCCTGCTCTGCCCCTCCCCCTCCCCATGCCCAGAAGGAGCTCACCCCCAGAAGTGGTGAAACGTACTGCCCGTTAGCTTCACGTCAGCTCCTCTGGGCGCTGGGGTTTGATGCTGGACCAGTTCCACTTTTGTTGGACAAGTCCACGTGCCTCTGTGTTGGCAGATTGGGGCTGGGAAGGGGAATAGCTGCACCATTGCTGCTGATCCTGTCCCTTTCCGGACCCAATTCACCCACCCCACCCCCATCACCAGTGCTTGGCCCAGCAGTGGACTTCCCATGCTGCCACTGTTTGCAGTAGCGCTCCTAAAATTGCCACCAGGACCAAAACCCAGTGAATGATAGCAGAAATGTGTTCCGTTGTCATAAATGCTTCCACCCACTGATCTAGTCTTAGATAGGATTAGGCTATAAACTGTTAAATATCGATTGCATCACATGTCAAAGTATAATGTGTAATTAGACTCAGGGCTCAATCCTAACCAACCTTCCAGCACTGACATAGCCGTGCCAATGGGGCATGTGCTGCATCCTGCAGTGGAGTAGCCGTCAAGTGGGCCTCCTCAAGGTAAAGGGAATGTTGGTTCCCTTACTCCAGAGCTGCATTGCCCTTGCCCTGTGCTGGAAGGTTGACTAGGTTTGTGCCCTCAGTATGTGTGTTAACTGCAGTGGTATGTGAGCTGTGTGGTTACTGTGTTGTTACTCCCCACATCAGCACTACCCTTTGCTGGTGTCCACCATTTCTGGTAATATCTGTGCCAATCTATAAATCCCCTCACAATTTGTAAATTCCCTTTTAGGTCTAAATTCTTTAAGCCGTTGGTTACTTCTATTAATTTTATCAGAACTAATTCCATATTGCGACCAAGAGAAAATACCGAAGATCTACCCAACTGATTTCACATTTCCTTGCTTAGTAACATTTAGAACACATGGAAAATATGGAAAATATCATATGGTATGTTCATGTTTGGGTCTTTTTATTATGTGTTAGCTTCAGACAGATACCACCTGCTTGATCAGTGTATGTTATTTTTAATCTGAATGTCTAAAGGTCTTGGATAATCGTATCATATTGGATGGATGGGGATAATGTACATTGGATGCAATCAAAACTGTAATTCATCCAGTGTACCTTATTGTAAGTGTCAGCTACACTTAATGATAATGCATGGAAGCAGAATATATAATCTGAATGCAATGTTCTCTTTGAAGTTGACATTTCCTTTATGTAGCTGTGATTGCAAGTGTAGATATGGAGTAAATGGCATATTATGCAAAGTGAAAGTTTAATTATAATGAGAAACTTCAGCTGAATATTTCCGTTTGATTAATAATCTATCAGTGGATAAATGTCATTTGCTCGTTTGAATCTCAGTGTAAGTGGCACGGTTGTACTGGGGGGGGGGGCTTACAGGCTCTCTCCTAAGCTTATCTTGTTCTTTTCTTTTGCATTTGCTGCTGCTGTTGTGTGTCAGTTGGAATGCATCTGAGTAGGGATTAGCCTTTGCTATATTGGATTCATTGCACACAAATCATGGCATAATATCATTTGTTGAAGGAGAGAGAGAATGCCAATTAAAATAAAGCATTTATGACCCAATCCTATTTGGTCACCATACAGGTGGCACATAGATACCTTGCACAAAGTCTGTCATATTCTAAATCCATTCTGATACTGTACCAATGCCAGTGCAACAAGGGCCAAATGCCAATCCTGTTCTGGCAAAGCAATGCTAGCACAGCCCAATATCAATAGACAATCCATGTGATGTCAACACCTCAGAACAGTGACATCAGCATGCCATCTGTGTAACTTCTGTGTGCCATTGCTGTGTGCAATGAGTGTGATGTCTAAGGAACTAATAACTGCATCCAATCGGCCTCAACACTAGTGGCCAGAGAAATACCACCTGTGTGATAGGAGCAAGGTCAAGAGTGGCCAGAGCTGAGGGGACAGCCTTTCTTTAAAATAAAATTGGAAATTGAATCTTTCTATAGTATGGCTGTATTTGTAAGAAGACATTAATCTTTTATTTTAGGGTGTTTCTGGGGAAAACTGTACTTAAACTTAATTAAACATACATTTAGGGCTGTGGCCTGTGCGGTATCAATCACAGATGAGGTGCAGGCTGGAGGTTAATTACTATGGTGCAAATCCGAGCAGTCCATATAAGGGCACACATGATTTAACTGAGCATACAGCTTAGCTCTTCCAAGAATTTGTAGAAGGCCCCAGAACCTGGAGTAAGAAGTCCGCGTCTTGCAAAACTCAATTTTTGGCATTGCTGCAGCATGACTTTTTTGGCATGACTGCAGCAACAGCTAGACTGGGTGGCTTGTTCAATACACGGTGCTACTTATTTTTCATCCCCTGTAATGAGCTGGAGACAGAATTCTTCATAACTCTCTTTGACCTTTGTTTCCTCTATATTATGGAGAAAAAACTTTTTTTTTTCATTGAGTTGTTTTCTGCAGTAGCACAGTAAGCTCAATCATGCATCATACTGAGAGGAAAGCCAGCATATTTGCTAACCTTCTTAGGGCACAATCCTAAACTGAGGGCACAATCCTACCCAGCGCTGGAATGGCAAGGCTGGCTGGCCAGCACCATATCCAATGTTGGGTGGTGGGAGGCTGGAATCTCCCGTGGCAAAGGAGTGTGCACTCCCTTACCATAGAGGAGGCTCCAGCCTCCCCTATGTGCTCCTCGAATCTGTGCCCGCTAAAGAGCAGGCGCAAATCCAAGGAGACTGTGCAGCCCAAATCGCTCGGCCTCTTGAACGGGCCTAGGATTCGCCCTTATGTCCCACCCTTGTTCTGCCCACATTCCGCCTTCCTCCCGCCAATCCCTGAGGCGTGCTGTCATGCGCCGGCCGGCTTTGGCCGACATCAGGGAGGTGCTGTGCGGGCGCTACAGGGCTGGCGCTTCCAGCAGCGTCGGTCCTGTGGCCTAAGCACCAATGCGGGGCTGCCGATCGGCATCAGCACTAAGTGCGCAGTGTCGGCGCAATCCCGTTGCACCGATGCTGCACAGATGATAGGATTGTGTTGCCTGTTAGGCTAGCATAAGCTAAACCAGCAAAATTTGGCCAGCCCAAGGGACACTTTAAAGTATGTTTGGACCACTCTCGGACATGAGCCATCTTCCCTGACTCCGAGAGTAGTCCAAACATGCGTTATGGTGGTTCTTGTGCTGACCAAACTTTAGTGGCTTAGTTTATGATGGCCTAATTCCAGTTTAGGATTGCGCTCTTAGTGTCTGTATGCTTAATTTTTTCACAAATCTCCAGGAGGAGGTCCCACCCCCACCCAGTGATAAAATAACCTTTGGACACCTTTAGGGAAAAAAAAGCTATATTTTCCATTGAGCTGACTTCTGCAGCAGTTAGCATCTCAGTTCTTCTTCTTCAGTACAGGGGCAACAGATAATCTTTCATAACCATTTAGTTGCTGGAAGGAGAATTCTTATGTGAAACAGAGCAGAACCATCATCCACCCCTCCATAAGAACCCTGTGCTGAGCTGGAAGCATGTGTCTTCAGTAACAGATGAACTGTGTCTAAGGTGCTGATTTGGAGAAATATTACTGAGTCTCATTCTGTGTTCTTGTATATAGCTATGGAGACTTGGAAGAGAGGTCACATATCAGAACATAGGAAATAATCCAGAATGAAGGTTAGGAGATATGTGTTGTCGTCTATTTTTTCACCTTGCTTGTCCACCAAAGTAAAAAAGATTGTTAGCTTAGAAAAACACAGAGGAGAACAGTTTGAATGGAAATAGACATGGGAATCTCCATCAATGCCTTTGAGCATCAGTTTATTAAAAAATAATTGCAGGTGCTTATTTGTAACTGAAAGCACTCACTTAAATTGGACTCACTGACAAATGGACCTGGACTAATATAAGAAACCAAAATTGCAACTTTCATTACAGTTGTGGGTGGGTGGTGGTTATGAATGAACAAAATGATAGTGCCAGAAACCCCTCAAAACACACAGTTCCCCCCTTTCTACATGATGACATGGGTGAACAATAAAACAACTGTACCTGTGAAAAATGTTACACTGTTCACAGTGCAAATTTCAGATCTTTTGGTGGAGCCATTTTTTTTTAAATCCCTATATTAACTACTGTAGCACTAAAGAATCATTAGCAGATAATAAAACAAATGTCAGAAAAAGACCAGGGAGTGAAAGCAGTTAGTGATATCAGGGATTTGGCAACAGGGAACTGAAAAAATGTAGAAAGACACAAAGTAGAGATAAATATTAAAAAGAGAAAAACAGATGGGATGTCACTCAGACAATACTGACGGAATCTGAAAATTACACATCACCTACTTTAACCTCACAGTGGGATTCTTTTTTGAAGCTGGCAATAAAGCAATCAGTCTGTATGCACCTGGAGTATAACAATCTAATAACATGCTAATGTGAGGCATGCATTAGAAGAAGGTGCCTTTTTGCTTGCATATTTTTGTCTGGTGGGGAAAACTAACAGCACAATCCTAACCCTGCACTTATATAGCCAGGTAAGGTTGCATGGCCTGTGCTGTATCCAGCACAGGTTAGGGGGCGTCTGGAAGTCCTTGGGGTAAGGGGATATTTTTCTCCCTTTAACACTCTAGCCCTCCCTATGAGGTTTCCTGGATCCACGTCAGCTATGTAGCTGGCAGAAATTTGAGAAGCCTGCTATAACACTGGGTGAGCCAGAAGGGTGTTAGAATATGGTGTGCCCTGATGCAGGGAAGACCACAACAGCAGATGATCAGACTTTCACACAAGGCTAGGTGGCAGAGTTTTAGAAGAGAAAAAAAACACATGCTATCATTGGGCAGAATACCTCTGAAACTAGCATTGTGGTAGGCACTCAGTTGATATCAAAAGGCAATGATTATTTCTAAAAGTGGGAGATTAAATTTTAGGAATTCATCCCTCCACTCAAAAAAGGCAAGGCTATATTTACTCCATGCTTCTTCATATGAGGTGAGGTAGGAAATCCCAGTACCTACCTTGGCTGGGGAAAGGGGCAGACATACTGTGGCCATTTCGGCTCCTCACTTCCCGGGTTCAGTTTGGCTAAGCCTGTTGGTGATGCTCTCCCAACCATTCATTGGAATGGTTGTATAGCTTTTTTTTTTTCTTTTTTTTTTTTGAACCAGGTAGGAAGTTTTTGTTTCTTACTAGATTGTCCTTTTGGTGAAGAATCCTTTGATCTATGCTGATTATTCTAACAATATGTTGTTGGAATCACAACTGGCACATACTGTACAGTGCAGGGCAGGGAATGCGAGATTCTCTAGCTCAGAAATTTTGTCTGGTGACCCCCCCCCCCCGGGGGGGCTTGGATTTCAAAGCCAAGATCAAAGGCTGTCGAGCTTTAAGTTGATGGTGGAACAATTCAACTTCCTCAATTCCGTAGGCATTGAATCAGGTTGGGAATACTCAAAAGGGAAATAAACAGTTGTGTGATCCAGGGCAGTTGTGGCAATAAAGGAGGAGAATGTCTGGAGATAGGACCTGATGCAGGGTTTATGCGCCTTTGTTACTGGCACTGATTTCATTAAATGAGACACAGGTTTAATGCAAGCTTTATATCTTGTTTTATTGCAAAGTGATGACAAGTTTCTGTTACTGGAGGAATAATGCGAGTGTGATATTATGGCACAGGGCCACTTGACGCATGCTCAACCCAGCATGCTCTGTCCTATTTATTTTAAAAGAGAACCGGCATAGAGAAACTGCAGGTAAGGGTATGTTGGAGGTGTGGGGCAGGGTCTGGACTATCATTAAGGGTGCAATCCTAACCTGGATTTAGGCCAGCGAAGTTTAGCAGGTGCAAGGGATACTGTAAAGTATGTTTGGACCACTCAGAGCGGCCAGCACACAGACGTGCGCCGTCTTCCCTGACTCAGAGTGGTCCAAAACACACGTTACAGTGACTCTTGTGCAGGCCAAACTATGCTGGCTCAACTCCAGGTTAGGATTGCACCCAAAGAAGGTGGGTCTAGGAACACACTCTAGGTCACTTTCTTCCACCTCTTCTTGCTCACTTGGTTGCAGAGCAGTAGCAGCTTTTCTGTCTTTTCCCATTGCCTATGGAGGAAGATCCAGCCACACATTTATAAAGAAGGCAATTGTACACAGTGTATTCAAAGGCCATGTAATACAAGGTACTACACTGTCTGTGACATTTCTATGCAGAACACAAGTACAATGCAAGAACATAGTGCCCAACAGCATTCACAACAACATTCTCTGGAGAAAATACTGTATCACTTTGCTAACTATAATAGTTTACACCTGTAACAGCAAAGAAACCCTGTCTGTGTTGCTTTTAAATTCTCAAACAATGTGCCAGTAAAAAAACTGTGAACATTTCCACATCTTGAAGTATTCTGTTTTAAACCAATAGTTTAAAAACTATAGTTATGCAAGTATAGCAACAAGTCAACATTTTGAAAAGACATAAATGTCCCATTGACAGGTGTAATAACCAAAATGGACTTCAGCACTTATGCTTAATGGCCAGGCAAATTCTGAATAATATACTACTGCATTATTTTATATTGTTCAAGAGTTCAACATTGCATTCATTGTTTTTCCTAACTGAGGTATAAAAATAATGAGCATTCTTCTGGCTAGTGTATGGAAATAAAAGCACCCATCCATTTATATTATGGTGTTCAAAAATGTACCATTACAATGTCTTTAGCTTTTAATATGACATCTCCAAAAAAAAACCCAAAATACCCCTCATGTTGGAAATTATCACCACCAAATTCCATTAATATAATTCAGGCCACATGGCACATATCATACCATACAAATATATTGTCTTTAGTAACCCAAGTAAGCTGGAAATCTCTAAAAAAAATCAACATTTTATGCAATTATCACACAATTTTGGCAATTTTAATACTATAGTATCAAAATCAAAGCCAAACTAGAGTGGTGAAAACCATCAGAAACTCTGAAGATTTTCCAATATACAAATGATGAGAAGTATTTAACTGAATAATTTGAAGCATGACCTGCTATGGATGTGTTTGCCAATAAGGTCTTTTCCAGGAACTAGCTGCCTCCTTCAGAATTTGAGTTTGATGGCACAAGGAAATGATTAACAAGGACCTATGTTCTCTGAGTCTGGTATTATGATCTCACCTGCTGCAGTAATGTTTCTGCAAAATCTCATATAAAAAAAATCCCAGTGCTAACCTAAAGAACTCTTCCAGCAATTGGAAACACAGTTTTATTTTTACCTTAACACTATCCCCAAGTGAACATAGTGCTATCTGCACTGAATTTCCTATCTATATTATTAACAATACAGTTCTCGTTATCCACTAAGGTTAGGTTCCCTAGCGGATGGCAAATTCGCAGATATTGAACCACAGATCTTATGGGATTAATGGGGTTAGGTGAAAGGGGGAGGAGGAGGAAGGGGGACTTTACCTGCCATAAGAAGAATCCAGTAGAGACCCTTAGGAGGCCACCAGAGTGCAGCAGAAAGTGTCAAAAGATACCAGAGTGTTGCAGAGATCTTCGGGACTATGCAGAATGGCACCTGCAATTAGGGCGGACCCCTTGTCACAGGTGTCATTCTTAAGGTCCCTGCAGCTTCCAGAGGGTCTCTGCACAGCTAACAAGAATAGAGGCACTGATAACAAGAGATAGGTAGCAGTTCTGCCCTTGCAGACAACAAATTCGCAGATAGCAAATTCAAGTATAAAGAGAACTGACTGTATTTATATACCACTTTTCAAACAAAAAGTAAAATGCAAGCAGTTTACAAAACAAACCAATATATGGTTACTTGTCCCCAAAGGAATCACAGTCTAAAAGTAATGCAGAAGAAATACCGGTAGTGGCCATTGGAAAAGATGCCATGCTGCAATGAAAGGACAGTTGCCCTCCTCTTGCTAAATATAAGAGGAGACCACTTTAAAAGATGCTTCCTTGCCCAATTAGCATGAGTTAATATATAAAATGCATGGGTAACCTCAGTGTATGGACAGGCCAATCCTATGATCCACAGACGATGGTACAAGGGTCCTAGCTTTTAGTCCTGGCTACAGATTTCCTTAAAGGTGTGATAGGAGGTATAGTCTAGTGGTTGAGCCTATTTCTGCCTGAAGAAAGCTAAGCTGGTTCAACTGCAGTCTGGAGCTGGGTGGGAGACATTGGATGGAGAGAAGAAATTGATTGACAAACCTCATGAATGCACACTGTGGGGGGGAGTGTTAAATGTAAAGGGGGCGGGGGCGGGGAAGACGGTGAAACGGAGCGTTACGCAATGGGCGGGCTGCCGCTCACCCGTTCCTCCCGCCCAGTGTACCGGTTACATGACACTACTGAGCACACGCTCCCTTGCCGAGGGGAGACTCCAACCTCACCAATACTGCACAAGCATATGGAGCTGCCCGGCTGGCCTCACCATTCCAGTGCAGCATAGGATTGTGCCCTAAATCAAAATAAAATCTAACAAGTCAATAAAAAAATTTAAAAAAATTAAATCAGTCTTATAAACAATGGTTTTCAAACCAAACAAACAGTCTCAACTTTATCCAGTCCTAACGTTCAGTTTAGAGGTCAGACATGCAAGTGTACTTGTAGACTCTTTACAGACACTGTAGAAGTCTATGAAAGCAGTGTTTTTCCATTTATTTATAACAGTTTTGTGTCTACTATTTTGTGCTATTTGGAAAACCCACTACAGAGGAACAGGGTTTCCAGCCTTTTTGCATTTGTTTGATCCTGTACCTTTTAGAGTTGTATGACAAGCAGGTGAATAACAGGTGCAGGTTTTCCCTTCCTTACACCTTCATGTTACAGTGCCATCTGCTTTTATTTCTGAAAGATACAGGACTCCTGTGGAATGAAAAAGGCAGTAGCATCAGAAGAACTGCTCTCCATGGTCACTGGGTGAGACACATCCTTGCCTCTGAGAGTTGTGCTTCTGCCTGGCTACCTGCAGACAGAGAAACTAGAAATATAGCTTGTGAGTCGTAATAAGTATATCTTCAATTGTCTGTTTATTGAGTTAATAATTACCGGTGTTCTTTTCATGAGACCTTTTCCATTCTATATAAGTAAGGTTACCAGATACAAACTTATACCAGACTGCTTATACCTTTAACCATAGTATAGCAGAGGGAATTTGGGCAGGTGCAGCTCATCATGGAAGGGTTTCAAAAGCTGCACCTGCCCGAATTCCCTCTTCTATACAATGGTTAAAGGTCTGTCCCAGTTTGGATCTGTTACACTCTGTCCCAGTTTGGATCTGTTAATCCTAAATATAAGCCTAACTTTTCCAGTATGTGTGCTCACCTAGTGGTGACTTGATGCCTATATTTAGAGGCTATTCAGGTGGGAGAGGTTGTCATTGTGATGGCATCACATACTTGGTTTGAACTAAGGATGTGCAAGAAAAAGGTTCATTTTTGTATTGTTGCTGAATATCTTCACTGTGTCAAGAATATTGTCCATTTTGGTTTAAATGGGAAACCCAACTTCACTTTTTCTGGCCGTAACTTTCTTGCAATTCTGTTTTCAGGAGCTCTCTAAAATAATTAATAGATTAAAAAAAACCCTATAGGTTTAGGAGACAGGCATCCAGATTAGCATCCCAGAATATCAAATTTGAGTTACAATCTCTGTACTGGTAGGGTGGTGGACGAGAACAAAGTGGGAAGTGTATATTAATTTCGGCGTTATTCTAACCTGGAGTTAGGCTCGCACAGTTAGGCCAGCAGAGTTTGGCCGGCAGAAGGAACATCATAAAGTATGTTAGGACCACTTTCAGAGTCAGGGAGGCCAGCACACAGACTTGTACCATTTTCCCTGACTTCGAGAGTGGTCTAAAAACCCTTGTGCCAGCCAAACTTGGCTGGCCTAACTGTGCCAGTCTAACTCCAGGTTAGGATTGCGCCCTCTGTTTAATAACAAATTTTATTATTTAATATAAACACATTCCCCTTATTTCTCTTTTAGAAATGTAAATACCCAAAATAGCTCACTTTTAGCAGAAAGTAAAAACAAGTAATTAACCAAATTGATTCAGAAGCAAAAGATAGCAGTCAAATCAACCACAAGAAATCATAAAAAGCAATACAACAAGATGCTTGCTGAAACAAAAAGTTTTTCAAATGCCAGTACAACACTGACAAAGAGATAACAGATTTGATGGATTCTCCTTCTGTCTATGGATTGTGTTTTTTGCCAACAGGACATAACAGCACCCAAACTTTGAGTACTACCCATAACCTTCAAATAACATTAGAAATAAATTAAGAACTACTGACGTGATGCACTTTGCACCCTACTTAAACTCAACTCACTAAATTTAAGTTAAATTCACTTTTTTCTCACAAGAGATTGTGGCTTGTTCAACAGAAGATCAGCAAAATGCAATAAAGTTTTGAGATTTGGGGCACTCATGGCCGCTGTTGCCATGGCACCACCCCAGTGCTGGCGAGAAAGCCTTACCACCTGCGTTGGAGGTACTTTATGGTACCTTGCGAGGCATATGCCCAGACAGTACAAGCATACCATCCTCGGTAAAGCTCACTGGATTGGGCCCAAGCTTGAAATGCTTTTAAAAAATCATACTGAAGGGTTTGGAGGGAAATGATTGCAATTTTGTTTTAACATAATTGGCAAAATAGCTTTGATTCCTGTTGTACTCAGTGGAGTAATCTTGGGATCCCTCTTGGAGTCAAAATCATGATTTTTTTTTTTTAGTTATCTATAGATAGTTACTTTATTGCTTAGAACCATAGGTCATCACAATATCACAATACAACAATACAATACAATATACTATAGTTATTTATAAATATTGGTACTTCAGAACTCTCTTGGATACTCATGTGGAATGTTACTGTTGTAGTGACCAGTGAGTTGGTATTAGGTATTATATTAGAAACATCTCTTGATGAGCTGAAGCACAGATTCATTTTTTTTTAAAAATAAGCTGTAATAATGCACTTGGAACCAATTTCACCTTATGAAGACAAGGAAACCAACATGTTGACAGATGGGAAATGCAGATTATATAAATATATCAACAAACTTACAAAATGTTGAAAGACGATGGAACACAAGCAAAATGAAGTTAATTCTCTGGAGCCCTGTCTAAATACAGGCTGCACCATCTGTACTATCAATTTGTGCTGAAAAACCTATGACCTACACTTCAGATATAATGTATTCAAAACTCGATAATATGAGAGCATAACAAAATGTAGACAGTTGGTTCCATTCTCCAGAAACTCATGTTCTGAGACTTGAAATCACCTTTGTCCCTGGCTTGAAAAGGCAATAGATGGAGGAAATCTTCACAGATATCTCAAAAACAACAAAGGCTCAGAATCATGTTGCAGTTTAATAACTTGTAAAGTGTAGATCAGGAAAGCTCATGGGCTACATATTGTCCCAAAGCAAGTTTTATGGCTCCTGAAGGACCAGTCAAAATGATTTCAAGTTTTAAGAAATAAGGATTGCACAATTTAATGTTACCTGTCTCTTTGGATGCTGTATATAATAGGTAGATGCACATGTTTGTAGGTATTACTGTTACTAAGGGCGCAATCCTATACTGCTCTGGAATGGCGAAGCCGGCTGGCCAACGCCATATCCTAGTGCAGTATAGGGGAGGCTGGAGCCTCCCCACGGCAAGAGAGCATCTGCTCCCTTACCATAGGTTAGGCTCCAGCCTCCCCTATGTGCTCCTTGGATCTGTGCCCGCTAAAGTGTGGCCACAGATCAGAGGAGACCGCGTGGCCTGGCTTAGGAAGTGGCCGTATGGCCACCTCCCAAGCCCGCCCACATCCCGCCCAAGTTCCTCCCCCTGCCTCCCTGCCTCCAATACCCATGCCGCCTTGGCACGGAGCCTCCCTTGTGCTGACCAGCTTCGGTCGGCACGAGAGAGGCTCAGCGTGGGCGCAGCAGGACCGGCGCTGCCTGCAGCGCCAGTCCTGTTGCTTGAGCCCTGACGCGGGGGTGCAGATCAGTGCATATTCTGTTTATGGAGTATAACCTTTGGAGCAGTTGATTGCTGGAGGCCCTGGGAGACCCAGCTCTTGGTCAGCCAAGGTGCATGCTGGCTGGCTCCTGATGGTATATTGAGCACTACTGTGGCCACTCATACTGACCGTACAGGGCCCTCTGCTGGGCATGGGACCTTGGCAGTGTTGTCTACCCTGATGCCATCCCTAATTCTACTGGGGAATCTATGGTAGAATAATCTGAGGAATCTATGATAGAATCATTAGGAGGGACCTACGAGATCAAGTAGTCCAACCCCTTTATTTGTTTATTTGGCCCACTGAGGTCAAATATAGTAACACTTTCCCTCCAAAAAGGTTTTCCTCAGAGATACCTTGAAACATTATTAGAAAAGAGCACAACAAATACTTGATCAGGTAAATCATAGTAGCATAGCAAATAATTACTCTTAGTGTCTTTTTTAACAGATCGTTAACTAAAATCAGTGATGTCTGAACATAATTGAAGTTTTGTAGTACAGGTACATGATCCCTTATCTGGACATCCAAAATTCAGACAATTCTGAAATCCAAACACTTTTGTCCAAGACTTAAAAAAAAAACTTTCTGTAGTGAGAACACTAGAAAGTCGTGCTCATTCCCACGTATAGGCTGTAAGTTATATTCTTTGCTCTGTGGTGTGTGCCATTCTTGAAAAATGTCGAAGAGGCCAGCAGACACCCAAACGGGTGTAAGATAATTATAGTGTAGACAATATTACTCCAGGCACATCATTTGACTGAGATTCATCATCTTGGCTTTTCTGTCCCCTAGATTTCTTCGTATAAATACGTGTTCACTGTGTAAACCAACCTCTTTTTAGCAATTTGAAGGCCTGCAATATTCCAGTAGCCTTCCTATCTGCTTAATGGTGGACCAGTTTTATTCCTGTTTGTTGGAATAAAAGGACATTCACAAAAAAAAGAGATCCCACTATGTTCTTTTATGTCTGCATTTCTAAACAGTGCATACCTGAATGTACAAAAGAGACAGGTTGAAAGAGAAACTGTTGAATAGCATATTCCCCAAAGAGTAATGGTTAGCTGTATTCTGTGCTAGAAATAAACCAAAAAATATTGTAGAAAACGTTATAGAAAGGACTGAAAGCTTTGAAATGATTGTAGAGCTAAGCCCTTTTTATTTCAGATCTGCTAAATGTTTTAACTATTTCGCCTCAAAGATATAGAAATGAGCTATATTAGATAAAGAAGAATGTTTAGTTCATATTGCATTGGCTACACTTTCTCCATCTTGATTTATAACTCCTAGTTGCTTATTTCATATACACAAAGCGGCGGTTCCAGTATTGTGCACCTCAGCAACATGGGGCATCACAGTGAACTCACAAGGGCACTGTGGGATTTTTCCAAAAGTTCTGGCTGTGTAGAGGTCTTGTAGAAGTGCAGCAAAAGCATTACTGTGACACTAGGGGCTCTACACATATGTGGTTTGTATATACTGCACATAATGTGCTGGTGTTGGGTACTGTACCTTTATATCAAGTGGTCCTAATGAATGCAAATTAAAAGTCACAACTACATTCTTCTATGAACTATAGTGATTGACTATCTAGTTCTGGGTTTGATTAAGTTCCTGACATTATGTTAAAAGCCATACATGTTGAGAGTTTCTCATGGACTCCCTATTGCCATATGAGCCAAGCTACCCACTTTCAGCCCAATCCAAACTTGGACTGGAATAGAAAGGCTAGCTGGTTTGTGCCATATTCAGCCCCAGTTAGGGTTACTGTGGTCCGGGTTACCTAGTTATTGTGAGTAATGCCCCAGCCACCCAAGGGAACTACTCAGACCTCTGCAACGAATAGTTAAGTCATCAAAAGCACCACCGGCACATCTGGTATTAGAGGATAGCAGCTCCAAACAGATCTGAGCATCAGAGCCGTATCTGGGTGAAACTGCGCCCAAGGGCACGCAACGTTGTGACGTTGTGAGCCAAGCCCCACCTCCTTATTTTGCCGGTTGGGCTGAGGGGGGAGCGCGGCAGCGGCTTCCCCGCCCTGGCTGCCGGCTTTTCCGGTCTCGCCCTCTCTCACCAGCACCAGCCCTGAGCAGCATCTACAATGAGGGCTTTCCGAGGGGAAGCGCGAACGCGGGAGGGCGGCAGCAACAGGCACATGGGGACGGCAGAGTCACCAGCTAACTCCAGCACGGCTGCCGAGAAGCGCCCTTACGCCTCCCTCCCAGCCAGCGGCCCCATCTTTAGAGCGGGCAGAGGGAGGGCGGAGCCTCGGAAGCACATGCCCAAGGGAGGGGGAGGAGGAAGCAGCCTGAAACCCGACGCGCAGGAGGCGCTCTGGGGTCGGAGCCTCTCCAAACACAAACCTCAGCTGCGTCTTCACCGCTCCTTCGCTGGCCCGGACCAAGGTCGTTCCTTGGCTCCGATGGAAGCCCCTTCTCAAGTTTTTCTCTCCCTTGCCCCTTCCTCATTCATCCCTCTGCCTCCCGATGCATCCTGGGACATGTAGTTTTGACGCGCGGCAACGTCCCTTTGCAGCCTGCTCGGGGCGCGCAAATTTGAAGGTGGGGCACCATGCCAACGGCGCCCCCACCTTATGGCGCCCCAGGGCTCATGCTCCGTGGTGCCATAGGTTAGAAATGCCTCTGCTGAGCATCAACATTTCTCATAACTGATGCATTGGCAACAAGATGCGAGAAAGATGAAATTCCTGCTTACAAGTTGGTTGATCATTGTAGGCTTCTGCTAGGTGTGGGTAGCATTTCGATATTAGCTGTAATGGGATAAAATGAGACAGATAAAAGGATCATTCACACACTAGAATCCAAGCCACATAAAAAATAAGAAAGGGAAAAAAACCCCACAATCTTAGGGTTAAGAGTTGAGAAGAAGACCATAGAAGAGGGTTGACACATGTGTTCCAATTAGCTAGGTCACCTAGACATTTCAGTGATCATGCTGAGCATATCAAGCACAGCCATCTGTCCATTTGATCCTATAATAATTTCAAGTAGAGAGTGTATACGTTCTATTATTTATGTTAATGGAGTTTGTTCCCAAGTGTTTGATTTACATTGAAGACAGTCAGGGGTATTGCTGCTCTCACATTCAAGGACAAAGCCCTGGCTCATTCTACATCATTCTCTGTCTGCAACCGTGAGTCCTGAAGCCGATCTGGTACATAATGCATATGTGCTCAGTTATGTGTTACAGCCAGATTACTCAACCACGGTTGTTATCACACTCTGTGAAAGAATGAAGAGAAAAGGCTAAAGAACAGAAATTATTTGATGGGTCAGATGAGGAAAAAAAATATAGGCAAATTACACTGGCAGATTCATAGCCCTCATGGTAATATTGGTAGAAATTATAGTCATACCTTTTGGGGGGGGGGCGGAGAATAAATAAGCAGAAAAACCGTGAGATGAGGTGAACTGTAGTCCATGAACTTTATACTGAAATAGATTATGGTAATATAAGGCTGTTGTTACTGCAGATAGAATTGGTGTGTACAGAAACTTTAAGATATACACAGCCCAAACCCAAATTAAAAACTGTCTATGCATCTGCACTAATGGAGCATGCTCTGCATCCTGTGGGGGGAGAGATCTCTTCATGCTGAGGAAACTTTTCTTTCCTTACCCTGGATCCAATTGGGTCTCCTCAGAGCTATGCCAGCCACTTTTCTGCCAAGAACCAAGAAAAATAAGGGAGAGGGACTCTTAGTAATTGTCTAAGTAATTGTCCTTAAGTAATGTCTCAACCTGTCCTATGGGTCTACTTGGATCGATACCAGCTATATAGCTGGCAGAATTCTGAGCATAAGAACCTAAACTTAAGAAGAACTTGGATCAGACCAAAGGCCCATCCATTCCAGCTTCCTGTATCTCACAGAGGCCCACCAGATGCCTCCGGGAGCATACAAAACAACAAGATACTTGCATCCTGATGCCACTCCCTTGTATCTGGCATTCTGAGATAGCCTATTTTTAAAACCAGGAAGTTATGGTTTGTAACCTGTGATGACCCTATCCTCCATAAATCTGTCCAAATTCCTTTTAAAGGCATCTAGGTGAGGTGCCATCATTACCTTTGGTGGCAAGGAGTTCCACAGATTAATTATACGTTTGCTAAATACATATTTCCTTTTGTCTGTTCTAACTCTCCCCACACTAAATTTTGGTGGATGCCCCCTGGTTCTGGTGTTGTGTGAGAGGGAAAAAAGCACCCCTCTATCTACTCTATCCATCCTCTACACAATTTTGTACATCTCAATCATGTCCCCCGCTCAGCCACATTTTTTCTAGGGACCCAAAACTGTAGCCTTTCCTCATAACTGAAGTATCCCAGCTCAGAAATCATTTTAGTTGCTGTCTAATGCACCTTATCCAGTTCCACTAGGTCGTGTTGGAGGTGTGATGACCAGAACTGTATGCAGTGCTCCAGATGTGGCCTTACCATCAATTTGTAAAATGGCATTATAATCATGTTATTGGAAAACAAATATTACAACTCTGGCTGGCCCATGAGAAGCATTAGGTGTGGTAGAGGAGGCCTCTGCTGATCCCGCTTCCTCCTGGGCCTGCGCCACCCCCTTTCTACCTCCCCCACCCCAAAATGTCCCTTCCCCACCTCCTAAATGCCCTCCTGCCACCCTCCCCTGCACTGTTAGGCATGAAACTCACCTCTGCTAGCAGCCTGGGATGGGATGTAGTTCTGGCCTCCTGGCAGTCCCATCGGTTAGCATGTTTGTGACACTCTAAGCAGGTGAAGCAGTGACCATTCTAGTGGAACGGTAGGTTCGGAATGTGCACAATGTACCCAACCCATGTAATTAAAGTAAGATAAATAAAACATGGAAGCAGTGATGTCATGTAGCCAGGACGCTCCAGAACGCTGTTCCGGTTGTTCCGTGTAGGGCTGGCTCCGCCCACTGCAGTCGTCGCTACCGCGCACCCCTGCAATACACAAATGGGGCTGGCCATGCCTGCACCCTGCATGCCCACAGCCGTAGGTTTCAGGCAGGCAGGCAGGCAGGCAGCGGACTGTGGGGGAAGCGAGGACGCACAGAGGAACTGCCAATCAACCATGCGTCCCGGTAGCTACTTCCTGCGTTCCGGTTGTTAGCGCAGGTAGATTCCACCACTGCATGGAAGGTGTTAGGGATATGGAAACAGTTCTCAAACTCTTCTGTTAATGTTTCTTTGGATACTGTTGAGCAGCCTGGTGAAGCAGCTTTGTGGATTGTATTTCAGTGCCGTATCAAGATGAAGTTATTCTCTCTTCCTCTCCCTTTCTCATGAACACACAAGAGAGAGAGAGAGAGAGAGAGAGAGAGAGAGAGAGAGAGAGAGAGAGAGAGA